>BPLR01021145.1:0-101783 GCA_021605095.1 Caerostris extrusa
GGTGATATTTGCCCCTAATGCTCACCAATGGTGCACGCGTTGCCACTGAGCTACTACGAGACAGGCATAAATCGTATATGATTTGCATAACTCATATTTAAGCACTGTTTCCAGAAATTTTTCTCAATTTAATTTATTAAATCAAAATCATGATTGCTGCTGTCTCTTATAGCAGAATTTGGTACGTATAATTTGAGAAAGAGTATTGTTTAGAAATAATTTTATTATTTGATTGATGTCATAAATTGACTTTAATTTTTTTTTTAAGTGTGAAAAATCATTATAATAATTAAAATAATAATAATAACAATTACAGATTATAATATTATAATAATTAATAATATTATAATATTATAAAAAATAAATAATTATAATGAAATCATTATAATATGAATTTCCCGTCTTAAAAAATAAAAATCACTTAAAATATTTTGGAAACATTTTTTAACGAATATCTGAACTCATGTTTATAAGTTTAATGTAGTTTTCTTCAAAGTTTTCTTTTATGAGGAAAGGAAAATAAACTTAAGTATAGGATCAAAATTTAATTCAAAGATTTGTTAGTTTTTGGGTAAGCTGTTTGAAAATTAGATTGATTTAGAATATTATCAAGTCATTGGCACGGTATTTAACAACGAATAAAATACATCGGGTTTTACTAACGTTTTTAGAGAGTTTCGAAAATTGCTTTTGGCAGCTATGGTGCTGCAAGAATCTCCAGGAATTCATCATAGCATTTCATAACCGATTTTCCACCAACTCAAACACATACATATGCAATTCCTGGATTGTGGATATATTTCTGGAAGATTGATTCGCCTCTGAAATATGTTTTTCATTTAATGGCAGCAAAATAATACCGGACCTCGTAAACAGAATACCACTCTGGAGCAATACATTGTTATGGCCGTATTTTTGGAAGAAAATTTACCAAAGAAAAAAAAGGTACGAGAAAAAGCATACATGGAAATACAAATGGATGCTATAAGTTTCTTTTGAAAAGCGAGACAGACGCGCATCTGCGCAGTAAAAACGCATCAGAGAGCGAATTTTTAAGAAAAGCAACCGTCTTTCTCGGGATTCTGTTAGTTGAAAAATGTGTATGTGAATATAAGGTACGTGATGTGTATAGAGAGTTCCTGATCTTTCTTGAAGCATTTGCGGCCTGGCAGAGCCAGGATAATAAGATTTGCTCAATCTACAAGGATATCAGGGAAATCTTTTTCCTTCGAAAATAAGATTATCCAAGGGTAAATTTCATTTATCTGGACATAACTAAAAGATTGATTACCCGAAATTGCTGTAGTGAATTCATTGATGTATCCTGTATAAGACCAATTTTCTGTTCTTTAACTCCAAATGGGTTTAAGAAATTTTACTTAAATCTGTTTATACTGAAAACACTTCATTTGTTCATAATTTTCTTTTTATCATGGAATAATTTATGTTTGTAGGCATTCGATTGGCCCTGTTTTAGAAACAAGGAATATCAATAAAGGACTATTCTATTTCCCTTTGTTTGCGAAAGTATCATGCTGCGTTTCACTAATCTCTGTCGTCTTATTTAAAATAATATCAACTCGAATCTGCTTCACGTAACTATGTATCCTTACCTGTGGTTCTTGGCGTGTCGTTGGAGCATATTTAAAGCAGTTATAATTCTTAATAATGTTTGCGTATAGAAAAGAACCAGTCCCGTAAATGCAGCTTGAAGGATTTTTAGCCGCAGAATATCTTGATTATGCTTATGAGTTTTAATGTCAAAGATTTTTGTTCAAAAGTTTCTCAAAGAAATGAGGAAATAAACTTAAATGTTGAATCAAGGTTTGCACATTTCAATATACTTGGATTTTTAAGTTAAAATGAAAAGATTCGTTGAGTTTGAAATGCTTTCACCGCTGGGTGGCGCGTTGTAGCAGCAGATGAAACCATCGGATTTTACTTCTGTTGCTTTTTGAAGTTTTAGAAGAAATTGCTTTAGCAGCTGGTGCAGAGATCACCAAGATTCATCCATGCAGCATTTCACTGGCAGGTTTTCCTATTTTGTGGCAGCATATGCAATTTATGGATTTGGATATATTTTCTGCAGGAGATTGATTTGCCTCTGAAATATGTTTTTCATTCACATGGCAGCAAAAATAATATTTTCCCAGTTTTCCCGGGACTCATGAAACAGGAATACCACTATTGAAGCAATATATTGTTATGGCTATCAACACGAGGAAAAATTTCACTTCCAAGAAAAAAAAAAGGTCGAGAAAAAGCGTGCATGGAAACCACAGTGGTTAACATGGGTTTCTTTTAGAAAGAAAATCGAGACAGACGCATATGCGCAGTACAAAAAAGCATCAGATAGCGATTTTTTTTTTTTGAAAGAAGCAGCCCGTCCTTTCTCAAGGATTTTGTTTTGGAATTTGAAGAAATGTAATATTGAATGTAAAATTTTCGCTGATGTCTGTGTAAGGGATTTCTGATCTTTCTTGAAAGTATTGCCTTTGCTTGAAATAAGGATCATCAACAGTTTGCTATTTTTAGATATAAGCGGAATCTTTTTGCACTTCTAAAATTAGATTATCCAGGGTAATTTATCGTAGTTGGATTGCATAACAAAAACTGATACAGAAATGCTATGAATGTGATGATATCACCTGTATAAGGTCGTTTTCTCTTATGTTAACAAATGGGCTTAAGGAAGATTTTTTATAAAATAATGTTTATATCTTAAAGGCATAATATCTTTTTAGTTCCGTATTTTTAGGGAATAAATTTGTTTTTGTTGTTCAATTGGCCTTTTTGAAAATATATCAAGGGATTTTTTATCCTACTCTATTTACTAAAAGGGTACATCCTTCAGCATTCGCTGTCTTAGTATTAAGATAACCAATATAGTCTTATTCGAAAAATAAATAAGATTGAATTTTTATACATTTGAGTAGTTATCCATGTAGGTCATTCTAATACATGACACATTTGCTGTCATTTAATAAACTCATCTAGTCACTTTTTTTGCAGATAGAGTTATTGGTGTAATAACACTATTGGTACAGTGCATAATTATTGGCACAACAATAATTCTGAGTTTTTAGTCAGTACAATGAAAGTTTTTGTTTTTTGGTGGATATCGATAGAGTAGATTCGTTTATTATTAATATAACTCAAATAATAAACGAATATTTTTAAATCATGTATATAAATGTAATATGTAACATTTTGTTCAAAAGTTTCTCCTACGGAGAGGGAGCATCAAACTTTTAAAAATATCTGAGATCAAAAGTTTGTTCTTGGAAATACAGTGTTTTTAATTGGAAGCCAAGAAAAGGAATTGGTTGAGTTGATCTACTGTCCACCTAATACTACAATCCGGTTTTTACTAACATATTTAGAGGAAGTTCGGAAATTGCTTTTACAGCAGCTATGGTTCACCACAGATCACCAAAATTCCATCTTGTAACATTTCTTGCAACCGATTTTTTCCTCTTGCTTGTATATGCACACCGAATTCACCATGTTTGTAGATATATTTCTGGAAAGATTGATTCACTAAATATATGTTTTCATTTCGCATGGCAGCAAAAATATCTTCCCAGGACCTCGTAAAAGCAGAATACCACTCTGGAAGCAGCCATTGTTATGGCCTGTCTTGCGGAAAGAATTGCCAAAAAAAAAAAAAAAAAAAAAAAAGGTACGAGGAGAAAGCATATGTAAAATACAAATGGATACTGTGGGTTTTTCGAAAAGGGAAACCAGACGGAACTAGCGCATATGCGCAGTACAAGCTGCATCAGAGAACTTAATTTTTTTTAAAGAAACGCAGCCCGTCTTTCTCAGGATTCCGTTGAATTTGAAATGTGTGGCATACTGAATGTAAAGATGCACCGTGATGTCACTGTGTAAAGTTTCTGATCTTTTTAAGTATTGCAACCTAGCAAAATAGGGTAATAGTTGCTATTTTTAGATAGAGAATCTTTTTTTTTTTTTTTTTTTTCAAATTAGATTATCCATGAAGTAATTTATCATGGTTTGGATTGCATAACAAAAAACTGATAGAAAGTACTATGAATGTATTGATATCCTGTATAAGGTCAATTTTCTCTTATGTTTCACAAATGGATTGGAGATTTTATGAAATATGTTAATACATAATAACCTTTTATGTTCCGTTTTTCCTACCAAACCAATAAATTGCTCATTTCTCGCGTTTCAGTTCAATTTACTTTTGAAAATTTATCTAAAATTATTATTTACTCTGTTTACTAAAAACTTCCCCATACAGCATTCACTGTCTCTTTGTATTAAGATAATAAGTATAGTCTTATTCAAAAATAAATGAATTCGTTTTCTATATATTTGAGTAGTTATCTATGTATGTCATTCTAATACATCACATTTGCTGTCGTTTAATAAACTCATCGGAGCATTTTCTGCAGACAGAGTTATTGGTGTAATAACACTATTGGTACAGTGCATAATTATTGGCGCAACAATAATACTGGATTTTTAATCAGTACAGTGAAAATTTTGTTGTTTGGTGGACATAGATAGAGTAAGATTCGTTTATTATTTTGATATCTCAAATAACAAACGAAAATTTTAAATCATGTATATAAATGTAATATCAAAGATTTTGTTCAAAGTTTCTCAAAAAATGAGAAAATAAACTTAAATATTGAATCAAAATTTTGTTCCAATATAGCATTTTTTTTTTTTTTTAAAAAATTAAACCGAAAAGGAAAGAATTCGTTGAAGATTTAAAAATACTTTCCAACTAATTGGCACGTTGTAGCAACGCATAAAACACATCCGGGTTTTACTAACGCTTTTAAGTTTCGAAAATTGCTTTTGGCAGCTATGGTTCTACAGATCACCAAAATTCCATCTTGTAACATTTCATAACCGATTTTTTTCCTCTTGCTTGTATATACGATTCTTGTGTTGTGGATATATTTCTGGAAGATTGAAATATGTTTTTCATTTCGCATGGCAACAAAATAATATTCCCAGGACCTCGTAAACCGAATACCACGTTCTGAAGCAATACATTGTTATGGCCTGTCTTGGAAAGAATTGCCAAGGAAAAAAAAAAAGGTACCAGAAAAGCATACCTGGAATACAAATGGATGCTGTAAGTTTCTTTACAAAAGAAACCGAGACAGACGCGCATATGCGCAGTACAAAAAACGCACCAGAGAACGATTTTTTTTTTTTATATAAAAAAGCAACCCGTCTTTCTCAGGATTTTTTGTTGAATTTGAAGGAAATGTGTAATGTTGAATGTAAGATGCTGCGTGATGTCTGTAAGGGATTTGTGATCTTTCTTAAGTATTGCAACCCAGCTGAAATAGGATAATAGTTGCTATTCTTAGATATAAGAGAAATCTTTTTTTTCCCTTTCCAAAAATAAGATTATCCAGGGTAATTTATTGTAGCTGAATTGCATATAGAAAAATTGATACAAAAATGCTATGAATTTATTGATATCCTGTATAAGGCCGTTTTCTACTATGTTAACAAAAGGGTTTAAGAAGATTTTATGAAATCTGTTATAGGTTAATGCATAGTACCCTTTATTGTTATGGAACGAATACATTTATTTTTGTGATTTTGACCGATTTTCTATTATTTTAACAAATGGGTTTAAGAAATTTTATGAAATCTGTTTTTATGCATAAAACCCTTCTTTGTTCCGTAATTTCTTTTTGTCATGGAATAAATTTATGTTTGTATTTGTTCAATTGACCCTGTTTTAGAAAATATGAGAACATGTCAAGGACTTATTATTTACTTTGTTTACGAAAATGCTCATACTGCATTCACTGTCTCTTCGTATCAAGACAATAAATATAAACTTATTATAAAAATATTATAATGGATCTACTTCATGTATGTCCTTTTTTTATGTGGTTTTCTTACTGTCGTTGAAGCATAACTTTTGCTGTAAATAAATCGTATATGTTGTTGTTTCATATCCCACTTAAGCGACAGCAACATCTACATTAAGTCCATGAGATCATGAGTTCTCTTGGAAGGAGGGGTAGCTTCTGTTGTCATGGGACAACCCTTAGGGTAGAAGTCTGACTTGGCACCGTGTCGCTGAAGGTGGAGGACGGTGCCTTCTGCAGAAGACTTTAGGGATTTGGTATGTCGCTGTACGGTCATCTTGTGCGCACGAGGGTTAAACAGACCGGGACCTACAGTTTAAAGTGGATTTCGAACCACTACAAACATCCATGTCACCGCCAAAGACTTTTAGGGCGAACTACCCAGAATTTGCTTTTCATGTGGAGGAATCTGAAAAACTCCCGCTAGGTAGTCCGACTCGAGGCAAGATGCTGACCATCCCAAACGCCATCCAGTCGCCTGGTGTTTAAACGGTATCTACAACAAAGCCGACAGCGGATTGAACCTCAGCCCCCCCCATGCTCACCAGCGGCACACATTGCTACTGAGTCACGAGTCGGGCATAAATTGTATTTGATTTGCAAACTAGCAGAAATCGGGATAATAGTTGCTATTTTTAGATATAAAGGGAAATCTTTTTTTCCTTTCCAAAAATAAGATTATCCAGGGTAATTTATTGTAGCTGAATTGCATATAAAAAAATTGATACAGCAATGCTATGAATTTATTGATATCCTGTATAAGGCAGCTTTTCTACAATGTTAACAAAAGGGGTTTAAGAAGATTTTATGAAATCTGTTGCAGGTTAATGCATAGTACCCTTTTTTGTTATGGAACGAATACATTTATTTTTGTATTTGTTCAATTGATCCACTTTTAGAAAATAGGTCACAGAATACTGTTTTTATACTAAGTATTTACTATTATTGAATAAAAGTACTGTAACCGAAATGTGATAAATCAATTCCTCTTCAAACAAAATAAACTTTTTGTTGCTCTCAATCTCATTGATTCTGATATGCTGATAGATCTGACAAATTTTAGTAACACTGTTGTGTTCATTTAAAATACTTTAAAAACACTGCAAAAATAATTCAGTAGTATATTTTGCGAGCAATTATTATCATCTGTTAAAAGTTGTATTTTGGAAGTGTGAATATTATCCATTCTCTATTCATACATAATCTTCCTGTCTCTCTTTATCTCAGCTATTTCTGTATACTTTCAAATTTAAAGACTAAATACATTAGTAACATCGCCTTATCTAGGTTCAAAAACTTATAAAAATAATTTATTGCGTATTATTTTTTCATTGAGTATTTTATCACCAATTCAAAGCATCTTTTCATGAATCTCTCTAAACACTTAAACCTCCCAGTACTTTCAACTTCTTTGATATCGGTAAGTTTTCAAATTTTAACTGAACCTGTAATAATACTTTTATCTACATTTAAAAGGAAACAAAATAATTTAATACTGTTCTTTTTCATATTGAATAAGTGCGAGTCTATGTGACATTTTTAATACCTTTCTGAATATAAACTTTCTATCATATTCATTACAATAATTTCAGTATGCCTTAATATTTACAGGCAATGTATATTAATAGCAACGCCTTGTCTACATTTAAAAGACTAGAAAAACAATTTAATGTGTGCAAGTTGTTTTTTTTTCTTGTTCATTGCTATCTTTCTTTAAAGTATTTTTCGTAGTTTGATAAATCAATTCATATCCAAACAGACATAAACCTTCTGATACTTTCAACTTTATCCATTCCGATATGCTCGTAGATTTTAACTCAGAGGCAATGGTATTAACACATGTTATCTACTTTTAAAAGACTATGAAAAGGTTACAAAATAATTTAATGCTATTCTTCTTTATATATGGCAGTTGTTATTATCGACTAAAAGCACTGTTCAGAAAATGTGATAAATGAGTTATTCTCAAACAAACTTTAACATCCATTTACTTATTCTTATCAATTCTGGAATGAACACAAATTTTAAGTCAACTTATAGTATATTATTGCAGTTGACTTTATCTACGTTTAAAAGACAATAAAATAGCTACAAAAATAATTTTAATACTTTTATACTTGATGTAAGGTAGTTATTATTATCATCGACTAAAAGCACTATCCAAAGGTGTGATAAATCAATTCATCTCCAAACAGTCATAAACTGTCTGATACTTTCAACCTTATCCATTCCGATATGCTCCCAGATTTTAACTCAGAAGCAGTGGTATTAATACATATCTACTTTTAAAGTCTATAAAGCACTGTCCAAAAGTGTGATAAATCAATTCAACTCAAAGAGACATAAACTTTCTGACATTTTCAACCTTATTGATTCCAATATTCTCACAGATTCTAACTCGGAGGCAATGGTATTAATACATGTTATCCACTTTTAAAAGACTATAAAAGGCAACAACATAATTTAATGCTTTTTTTCTGTATATTAGGTAGTTTTTTATTATCGACTTACAGAAAATGTGATAAATGAGTTCCTTTTTCAAACAGACTTTAACCTCGTGTTACTTTCGACCTTATCAATTCCAGAATGATCACAAATTTTACCTCAACTTATATTATTGCAGTTGACTTTATCTACGTTTAAAAGACAATAAAATAGCTACCAAAATAATTTAATACTTTTCTTCTTTATGTAAGGTAGTTGTTATTATCGACTAAAAGCACTGTCCAGAAAATGTGATAAATCAATTCATCTCCAAACAGACATAAACTTTGTGATACTTTCAACCTTATCCATTCCGATATGCTCACAGATTTTAACTCGGAGGCAATGGTACTAATACATGTTTTCTACTTTTAAAAGACTATAAAAAGGCTGCAAAATAATTTAATACTCTTCTTCTTTATATAAAGCAGTTGCTATTATCGACTAAAAGTACTGTCCAGAAAATGTGATAAACGAGTTCCTCTCCCAGCAGACTTTAACCTCTTATTACTGTCAACCTTATCGATTCCAGAATGCTCACAAATTTTAACTCAAAGTCAACTGCAATAATACAAGTTATCTACGTTTAAAAAACAATAAAATAGCTGCAAAATAATTTAATACTTTTCTTCTTTATATAAGGCAGTTGTTATTATCGACTAAAAGCACTGTCCAGAAAATGTAATAAATGAGTTCCTATCCGAACAGACATGAACCTCCTGTTACTTTCAACCTTATCGATTCCAGAATGCTCACAAATTTTAACTCAAAGTCAACTACAATAATACAACTTATCTAAGTTTAAAAGACAATAAAATAGCTGCAAAAAAATTTTCTTCTTGGTGTAACGTAGATATTATTATCGTCTAAAAGCAGTGTCAAAAAGTGTGATAAATCAATTCCTCTTCAAACAGAAATAAACTTCTTGTCACCAGTCAACCTCATCGATTCCGGTATTCTCTCGACTGACGCTTACTGCAGCAGAAAAACCTTTTGCTGGAGGGTGGCATGTCTGAGGGAAGCCAAACTTCCATGTTTATTGCCAGAATCTGGAGTTCTTGTGGATTATCTTCCCAAGAGGGGGAGACATATTGTCATTTGGCTCCGCTAAGGTAAACAGGGATGAGCTGTGTTTACGGGCGACGACAGTCCTAGTGTCTTCTTCTTTTTCTTCTTCCTCAAACCACTTTATCCGGTTAATAATATATCTATCACAACTTTTTTTATGGCCCCCACCAATCTGTCTAATGTTTCACTTGCTTTTAAAGGGTGGGCTCTTCTTTGAGTGTGGAAAGTGTTTTATCACTCAAAGTGCTTTGGTGCCTTTTTGTATTTTTATTTTATTGGCTGTGTAGTTGTGTGTATTAGAGTGTATGATGGAAAAGAACCATTTTAGGTGATGTGAGAGGTTTTGGCCATAATTCTCAATTCTGGCTGTAGATTTAGAACGGGTAAATAGACAGGAGTTGGGATGTTTTTGTCGCTTTTTGTTGGAGGTGAAGGCTTTTTAAATTTTGTTTTACAATGAATCCTTATTGATTTGGGAATTGCTTTTTATATATATATGTCAAAGCAATTTCTTAGCGATAATAATATCTAAACAATGATATTATTATTATGATAATATTATGATATTATATATTATTATGGCTAAAAAAAATTGCTTTGACATATATATACGAAGGCGAACAGCATATGTATTTAGTTCTCCAGTTTTAAAAAATATATTGTTGTAATAAAAAAACTGAATTATTTACAGGTCCAGTTTGAATCCATAAGATTTTTTTTTGAATAGTATGAAAAATTAAAAAAATGTTTTTCTTTCTTTAAAATATAATGTTTACAATTAAATTTACGATTTTTAACATTATCAATATTTAATTACTGACTGTATTGTATCTTAAACTCTTTTCTCTTCCATTTTCATGCTTTTTTTCAATCTTCGTAATATTTTTCTAAACAAATCTGACGAGAAATAAAATGCCTTGAGTTATGTACTGAAATCAGGATAATTCGTGTCTTATCTTCTATTGATTTATATAAGGCTAAGTTGTTTGAGTTTTAATAGTACTCAACTGAAGTGTGATAAGTTTATGTAAAGTTGTGCTGGTATTTTTCTGTTGTATATATTTTTTTCTGCTGTATAGTTCTTGTTTATGTTAATATTTCTTCTTAAATGTGAATTTCTGAATATAGTCTTGATTAATGAAAAGGGATGCACATAATGTCACGGACTAATTTTACTCATTGTATTTGACAAAAAAAAAAAAAAAAAAACAGAAAGTTGTATAAAAATATTGTATCAACATGTGCGTGTGTGGGAAAGTCCGGGAGCTACTACATTTTGTAGTTAAAGGCGAAGTGGATTATTTTGCCGATAAATGACAAGTCGGAGTCTTTTTTACTTCCTTTTATTAAAATGTTTAGGGAATTAAAGAGTTAAGAGTCTGGGGACGCACAAGAGAGCGAAAGGTATTCGTCCTGAGTGTATGGAATTTATAAGACTGGTTATCACAGCGAGTGGTTATTAAAAACAAATCATCATAAGTGTTTCAGTTAGTATATTGAGAGCATGAGAAATGATGGAGAGATCCAACAAGAAGAAATATTAAGTCAATGATTAATTATAGAAAAGTAAAAATCTTTTGTTATGAGAAAATATGAAGATACAAGGTTAAGAAGTTTTAGAACTGCAATTGAATTTATCAATTATAAGTTGGAAAATCAGGAAAAATAAAATGAGTGTTTATATATCTATATATGTATGCATCAAGGGCAGAGCGGTTTTTTTTTTTTTTTTTTTTTGTTACCGCTGAAAGGTTATGGATTGGTTTCGGAAATAAAGCAATATCTACAAAATTTCGGATAAATCATTAAATATTTTCCAATTAAATTATGTAAACTTTTAATTTGCAGTAACTTTTATTTAAATTTCAGCTTTTTCTTTCCGTTAGAGCAAAAACATTGAAAGAATATAAAAGAAACATAAGTGCAAAATTTTAGAGTAATCAACAAATATCTTCACGTTCAACGTTTAAATCTTAAAAAGGACAATAGCTAGCCCTAAAATAGACAATAGCTGTCACTAAAAGGGACAATAGTTGGCACTGAAAAGGGACAATAACTGCCACTGAAAGGGATAACAGCTGTCACTAAAATGGACAATAAAACACACATGCTCGGTTTTTTTTATTAAGTGGATGTGTATTGTTGCAGTTATAATAAAAAAGGTACATTTGATTAATCTTATAATCGACAGCTATTTGATTGCTCTTAGATAAATTGCTATTTAAAGAAATGGTATTTGTTTTGCATCAAATTAAGTTTGCAATAATACATAAATGATTCCCGAATCGTATTTTTCATTTCCTACTATTAGTTCACACTCTCCCTATATATATTTATATATCTCGTTTAAATTTTCAATCATTAATAAAATACTTTTTATTCATCCACTCAAGTTCAAATACATTTTTTGAAATTGTAGTGGATGACACTTGATGTTAATACAATTTTTTTCAAATATTAATACATTCATTAAATTTAATTCATTAATTTTTGTTTTTATACGGGAGAAAAAATATATAAAATAAATCTTATATAAGATATTTATCAAGATATAAATTTAGGAATAAATACCATCAGTGGCGAAGCGTGTTGATCGCTGGAAAAAAATTTCTTTTTCAGATTCTTTGTTCATTCTGGAATCTAGTCTGAGTCAAGGAGGAAACAAAATGGAAAATGAAACGCGTGAATAAATGAGTGAGAGAGATGGAAAGTGTGTGTATGTGAGAGAGAGAAAGTGTGTGTATGTGTGAGAGAGAAAGTGTGTGTGTGTGAGAGAGAATTTAACTTAAAAAAAATGAATGAAAATTATTTATAAAGGACTTTCTGCAATATAGTGAAAAAAAAAGTAGGAATTGACTTTAAATTTTTTTTTATATTACTTGTTATTTTTAACTATTCAGAGTTTCAAAATCATTTTGTTTCAGTGAAAATAAAATTAATAAAGACATATATATCACAAATGTTACTGAAGCGAATTTGCAAAGTATTTGAAAACGGTTTCTATAATGTTTTAGTTATTTTCTTCATTATCACTCTTTTTTTTTTTTTTTTTAATTTTTTCTATTACTTGTGTTTGTAAAAATTTCTATTTTTTAATAATATTAAAATAAATTGTACTTTCTTTTATATATATTAGCTTTTTTTCCTCACACTTTGTTGGACGTGGACTTTCCTCATACCTAACTATTGAAGATATACTAATTATAAAATTATTCATATATCTCCACTAATTATTTTCTTGTGAAAAACACAATCTTTGATAGGATTTCAATAAAAAGGTATTTATTACGATCCAGTTTAGAATTTAAGGGCAAGCGAGTGTTAAAAAAACAAGTAAGGTAGGAGACAAGCGGTTGTTAAGCAGCAGAAAAACATATTTTTTATTGTTTTAATGATATGGCAGCCTTTCCCTTCTTGAAAAGTGTGTGCGAAAGATAACCAACATTTTGGGCTAATTTGCTTATTTAGACCCCAAAATGAAACCAGAAAAATATTTATTCATTACACTAAAATAATTTTGCAGTTATATTTGTTATATATTATTTCATTTTTTAGAGCTGTAGGGTCAAAGAAAAAAATTTGAATTTTAAAAATTAATTGAAATTTAAAAGTTTGCAAATTTCAGTTAATATCGCATATTTAGAATCCAGAGGAGAATTGGAAAGATATTTATTGAATAATCTGACAAGTTATACACATACGTTTC
Organism: Caerostris extrusa; assembly: GCA_021605095.1. Lineage (NCBI taxonomy): Eukaryota > Metazoa > Arthropoda > Arachnida > Araneae > Araneidae > Caerostris > Caerostris extrusa. The sequence goes on from BPLR01021145.1 coordinate 13,138, forward strand.
TGAAAACCATGCTAAAATTTTTTTGCTAGTGGGAAATATCAAATAAAAACAAATTACATTCCGGTCTTATATATAACATTATATATATATATATATGTATGTATAAAATAGATTTTTATTATATTATAAAAATATAGAATAGATAAAGTTTTTCATAATTTTGCTTTTTATGTGGGGAAGTTTAGATTCTAAAAAAAATGGTAAAAAAATATGTAGTAAAAAGTAAAAAATTAATAGATAATAGATTTAACAGATAATTTAAGTCTTTTGAAAGAGTTATAAGAAATTATTAAGACATTTATTAATTATACATTTTTAAAATTAAAAAAAAACATTTTATAAGAATTATTCAGAGAAAAAAAAAGATTTGATACGAATAAACTGCTTCTAATTGCTTTTCTTTTTTTTTTTTACCAATTTTATTCTAAAAGCTTTAAACACAAGATTAAAAAAACACAAATGGTTTTTGATTAATATAATAAATAAGCCATGAAAGTTAATGTGGCGAATTAATTTTCTTCAAAAATTATTAGAAAATATTTTATTGATAATGAACCTACTTTGTTAGACAAGCTTATTTTTAATTTGAAAACATAAAAATGCATTCCGACCTTTCATCCAGTTGAATTGAAAAACCATTTTTATTTATTTATTTTAGCCGATTCATTTTCAATTTCATTTCTTTTTTTTTAAATTCGCATTCCATCTTCAGGAAATGTCGGAATAGGACCATTTTAAAAAGAAAAGCATTGCGATCTTCATTTTAAATGAGAAATTAAACCAAAGATTTGGATTTTTCTTTAATTAACAAATTTCAATTTTCTTTGTCAAATAACGAAACGTCTTTTACTCGTAATAAAAAAACTTTCTTGCAGAACTAATATATTTTTATCTCAAAAGAGGTTTGAGGAATATAATTTTTTGTTTCTTACAGAATTTATTTTAATCAAGCCCATATATCTGAAGAAAATATATTATGTTAATACGCTTTCGTTGAAAAAACGTTTTTTTTTCTATGTAGTAAATGGAAATGAAATATTTAATTTTTATGAAAGGACTTTTAAACTCAAAATGAATCTTGAACGAAATCATTTTGAATTGTCATTTTACGGTAAGAATATCTTGGCTTTTAAGAGTTAATTTTTATCTTTCAATTCAAATGTTGTATTCATAATTTTTTCATTTTCTTTTCAAACTAAAAATGTCATAAAAAGTAGAAAATGGATTTTATTTTTTGAAGTCATGAAATAAAATAAAGAATATTAACAAAAATTTCCGTAGTTATAAATATTTGCAATGCATTATATGGTTTTTCTCTAATAGAAATATTAGTGGGTATTTTACATTTAAACTTTTTTAGTCTATTTTTTAAATGAGTGATAATTGTAGCATTTTTTAGATTTTAGTACAAAAATGTTTTTTTTTTAATTTGTTATATGACTGGGTCATACAGCAACTAACACAAAAATTTTTTTTTAAATAGTTATTTGATTCTAAGTCTAAATAAAATGGGTAATAGTTAGATTCTGTTATATAATATTTTATTATTAGTTAGATTCTGTTATTTAGTCATTTATTTTTAAATAGAGTTTTAGATTCTGAGTCACTTTTAATTAGTTAATGAAATCTTATTCTGAGTCATACAGGAGTTAGATTTCTCATAATTTTTTATGCACATCAAAAAGTTAGTTTTCTTTCTGAAATGTTCATACAGGAGTTAAAATTGAATTTCATACAGGAGTTAGAATACAGAGTCATAAAGGATTTACTGATTAATCTGGCATTTTGTACAGATGTTTTAGACATTGATGCATAGAGGAGTTAGACACTAACACATACAGAAATTAGAAAAACATAAAATCGCATTCCGTTATTTAATGAATATAAACACTAAGTCTTACAGAACTTAACACTGACGGGAAGTTAAGATTCTAAGAAAAATGTAAAAAAAAATGTAGTAAAGAATAAAAAAATTAAAAGGTAATTTAAGTGTTTTGAAAATGTTATAAGAAATTTATTAACTACTACATTTTAAAAATAAAAAAACATTTTATAAAATTATTCAGAAGAAAAAAAAGATTTGATATGAATCAACTGCTTCTAATTACTTTTTCTCTTTTTTGCCAATTTTATTCTAAAAGATTTAAACACAAGATTAAAAAACACAAATTGTTTTTAATATAATAAATAAGCCATAAAAGTTAATGACGTGGCGAATTAATTTTCTTCAAAAATTATTAGAAAATATTTTATTGATAATGAACCTACTTTGTTAGACAAACTTATTTTTAATTTGAAAACATAAAAATGCATTCCGACCTTTCATCCAGTTGAATTGAAAACCATCTTTTATTTATTTTAGCCGATTCATTTTCATTTTGAGGAATTTCCTTTTTTTTTCCATTCTTGCATTAATAATAAAAACTTCTGCAGGAAATGTCGGAATAGGAACAGTTTTAAAGAAAGCATTGCGATCTTCATTTTAAATGAGAAATTAAACCAAAGATTTGGATTTTTCTTTAATTAACAAATTTCAATTTTCTTTGTCAAATAACGAAATGTCTTACACTGTAATAAAAACTTTCTTGCAGAACTAATATATTTTAATCTCAAAAAAAGAGTTTTGAGGAAAATTTTTTTTTTTTTGTTTCTGAAAGAATTTATTTTAATCAAGATCTTATAACTGAAGGAAAATATATTACATTAATACGCTTTCGTTGAAAAAACGTTTTTTTTTAGTAGTAAACGGAAATGAAATATTTAATTTTTATGAAAGGACTTTTAATCTCAAAATGAATCTTGAACGAAATCGTTTTGAATTGTCATTTACGGTAAGAATATCTTGGCTTTAAGAGATAATTTTTATCTTTCAATTCAAATATTGTATTCATAATTTTTTATTTTCTTTTCAAACTAAAATTGTCAAAGTAGAAAATAGATTTTTTTGAAGTCATTAAATAAATAAAGAATATTAACAAAAATTTTAAAGTAATACATTCTATTCTATTCCCTAATAGAAAAATTAGTGGGTATTTTACATTTAAACTTTTTTTAGTCTATTTTTAAATGGGTAATAGTTTTAGGAATTTTTTAGATTTGTTGAATGTATGAATAAAAATGTTTTTTTTAATTAGGAATTAATAATACTGAAAAAAAATTTTACCTTTAAAAATTAAAAAAAAAAAAACATAAAATATTTTTAATACGACAATATTTGTATTAATATTAACTTAATGTACTAAAAAAATTATGTATTATATTTCATTATTTATATACTTTAAAAATACTTTTTAAAAGCATTATTTTATAGTACAGTATCACTTACAGTATCATTATTGACACTGTACAGTATCACTTATTGACAAGTGATACTGTACAGTTACAGTACATAATTCCGTGAGTAAATTATATAAACCAAACATACATATTTCTAGGTAAAATGATTGGATTATGGCAAATGCGGTCCACAAATCTACTGTGATTAATTGATTGAGATACTGAGTCAAACAGAAGTTGTATTCTGAGGAATACAGGCGTTATATACTTACTATACTCATTAGTTAATCCATGGGCCTTACAGTATACTGAGTCATACTGGAGTTGTGCCTAACTCCAGTGCGACTCAGTTTCTGAGTCTTAGTTAAACACTGTGTCATACAGGAGTTAGATACTGGGTCCTACAAGAGAAAGCACAGAAATAACCCATTTGACTCTAAATGTGATTGGTTAAAAAGCAATGACTTTTTCCTGAAGGCAGACATATATTACATGTAACTCAATACAAAATTGTCTATTGTGTAATTATTAATTAAATTTATTACAAAATTTTGCATCTTTTTGTACAATATTTATTAAGCTGCAAAATCTATGTTTGGTGGATATTTAGTAGAAACAAACAATTCTGCTCAAGATTTTATTTCTTTCCACCATTTTTAAAATGGGAATGGGTTTTCCTCCGAGCAATTTTTTCATTTTTGACAGATAAGCCATTTATATTTCTCCCTGTATGATTAAAGATACGATCCAGGACCCTTGGAACTCTCATATGTTTTGACCCATAAAGAAAAGCATTTCTTTTTTTTTCAGCATTACTCTTTTGCCATCAAGGTGTAAAAAAAAAAAAAATATTCAGTTTATTCCGCCATCTTAGTTTTCTTCCCTTTCTTTCTTTTGATCTTTAGTCAAATCTTCGGATGTTAGTTTAGTTTATAATTTTTTTTTTGTTAATTTGAATTTTTTGTTTCTTTTACTGTCGAAGAAATATTAACAGTTAGTGAAATAGCATTTTATGCATAATTCAGAAAGTTCTCTTTAAAACAGGATCCAAAATGTGAGCCGTTTTGCATAAGTGCTGCTTTGGACCTCAATGGAACTAGTTGCTTAAAGGTTTAGATCTATATTGAAAATCTTGGAACAAAACGAAGCAGAAAAGAGTTTTCGAAATAAATATGTAAATAATTGTATAAAAAAAAAAAAGAAAATTTGTTTAACTATCCTTTCATTTCTTTTTATAATGTTTACAATCCTAAAATGTTCAACAATGTTTATTAAAAATAACATTGTAATAAGAAAAAAAATTTTATAAAAAAAAAATAAAATGATATTTTTGAGAGAAAAAAAAAATTTGTACTGGAAAAATTTTTAGTTATTTTAATTTTTATATATATTTTGTGCATTGTTTTATTTATTTTTAATTATATTTGACATTAATATGAATGTTTGATAATGAAAATATACATAATTGTCATAGTTCTTTTAACAATAGGTTCATCCAAAACTTTAATAATAAGAGATTTAAACTTTACAAATATTTTTTTTCACAATAATTACAAAATCAATAGATACATGACTATGTTCTATTAGTTGTGTTTCGCTTAGCAAAAGCAAATAAATATCCGATTTGTTTCTCAATCTATAAACAAAGTGGATAATTTTTCAATCTTGCCTGTGCTATTAATTCATTGTAATGTAGCATGTTTATACCTACAACAAATCCAACAAAATTTCCGCTCCCATTTCAATTTTGTGCTTTCTATAGTCACTTCTTTGTTTCTAGGAAAACATTTCACCTGTTTGCAATGACCTTTGATGAGGTTAAAATTACCTTTTAAGAACAATCGACAAGCTTTGTAGTTTCTGGAGAGCCTTTACCTATCAGCCAGTGATCATCACATTCTTTCACAAAATAGGAGTAAAGTCATCCTTTTCCGATTATAATGTTAGTTTATCGGTTTTTTGCCATATGTATTAGACCGGGACCTACAGTTTAAAGTGGATTCGAACATGCCTGTTTAAACGTTCCTGACACCGCTAAAACTGAATGAAGTCTTTGGTATCAAAGGCCAGAGCGCAATCCACATATACATTAGAAGTTGCAAAGGGACATATATTAAAAAAAATCTTTTGAACTCTGTGCAAATCTTCAATGTGCACTGAGTTTCACTATTTACAAGATATTACATTGGGCGTATGATGTTCTTTACTGCTACCTGTCACTGTCCTGTTAGTTTATTGTAACAGCCAACATTTTCTCTTTTAAATGCAGCGATGTTTTGGTACCTCCACAACCAAAATTTCCGGTGTTTTCCGATGAAGGTAGAGGCAGAAGATTAATTTCCACTGTAGATTGTGCAACGTTAGAATAGGTACATTTTATAGTGTAAAAATCAATAGGAGAGAAAATCTCTCCTTTTGGCATTTAGTAAAAAAAATAGCCCACATTTCATCACCCATGTTCTCTCCATTCGCTGTGATTTTAAATTTGGTTTCATTCCGTACGTTAATTGCCACCAATGATGCCTCCAACGTGAAAATGTTATTTGGGCCACACTGTATGACTATAAAACCCATTTAGGGTTAGCGCCACTGTAATGGTATGCAAAAACTGTTAACAAAGTGTACAATAAACACCTCTGAATTGTTAGACTATTATAATGAATGCATTATAGAATATGAATGAAATAATAAATGTATTATAAAAAAAATGGGTCAACTTATAAAAATTCATTACATTCTACACTGAAGTGACAAAGTCATGGGATACCTCTTAATATCGTGTCGGCCCTCCTTTAGCCCGGCGAAGTGCAGCAACTCGACGTGGCATGGACTCAACAAGTCGTTGGAAGTCTTCTGCAGGAATATTGAGCCATGCTGTCTCGATAGACGTCCATAAGTGAAAGCGTTGATGGTGCAGGATTTTGGGCACGAACAGACTTCTCGATGATGTCCCATAAATGCTCGATGAGATTCATGTCGGGCGATCTAGGTGGCCAGATCATTCGTTGGAATTGTCCAGAATGTTCTTCAAACCAATCGCGAACAGTTGTGGCCCGTTGACATGGTGCATTGTCATCCATAAAAATCCCATCGTTGTTTGGGTACATGAAGTCCATGAATGGCTGCAAGTGATCTCCAAGTAGCTGAACATAAGCATTTCCAGTCAATGTTCGGTCCAGTAGCACCAGAGGACCAAGTCCATGCCATGAAAAACAACCCACACCATTAGGAGCCATAACCAGTGCCTTGCTGACAGTTTGGGTCCATGTTTCGTGGGGTCTGCGCCACACTCGAACCCTACCATCAGCTCTTACCAACTGAAATCGTGACTCAACGGACCAGGCCACGGTTTACCATTCATCTAGGGACCAACCGATATGCTCACGTGCCCACGAGTCGCTGCAAGCGATGTCGTTCTGTCAGTAAAGGCACTCGAGTCGGTCTTCTGCTGGAATAGCCCAAGAAAGCCAAATTTCTCCGCACAGTTCTAACAGACAAGTCCCTTGTACGTCCCACATTGATTTCTGCGGTTATTTGACGCAGTGTTGTTGTCTGTTAGAATTTACGACTCTTTGCAGACGACGTCGGTCTCGGTCGTTAAGTGCAGGCGGTCGACCACTGCGCTGTCCATGGTGGGATGTTATGCCTGAAATTTCATACTCTCGGCCCACTCTTGACACAGTGGATCTGGGAATGTTGAATTCCCTAACGATTTCGAAATGGCATGACCCATGCGTCTAGCTCAACTAACATTCCGCGTTCAAAGTCTGTTAATTCCCGTCGTGCGGTCATCATCACGTCAAAACCTCTTCACATGAATAACTTGAACAGAAATGAAAGCTCTGCGAAAGCACTGCGCATTTATACCTGTTCTACGCGATGCTACTGTCATCTGAAAATTTACATATTGCTATCCCATGACTTTTGTCACTTCAGTGTATTATAACTTATAATAAAGCATTACAAATTTTCATTAGTTTATTTTGTGGGAGAGAAAATACGCAGTAAAATTAAAGCCATTTATTATGTTTACACGGTTCCATACCAGTATGAGACGAGATATGTTATACCCTTGAAGATTTTGAATGAAACTGCTATGAAGCAAATTAAAAAAGTGACAAGAATGAAAGGCAGCATAATTTTTAGAAAATCGTTCGAGTCAGTTTTCAGCAAACATTGATGAAATACAAGATAAGTTAATGAATTCGTTTATTAGTTTTAGCTGAAGGTGCCTTCAGGCAGAAAAAAGTTATTTTTTATGTTAGCCCTGTTATATATTTGATATACCATGTTTGCGAAAAAGTTTTCAAAGAAGTCGGCTTATAAAACTCATCGTTCTGTAAGACAAGCCCGCATACTCTGCTTTCAAAAATCCTTTTTCATACACCACAGGTAAAGTTTCCGACTGCGAACATGTGCAGTGTGTCCGGCTGCGAGTCGAGTTACGAACTCGGATATCTGCACACACTGAAAAGTGCTCGAAAATTCTTTTTTGTTATGGGATGTTCTGTCCCAAACCCCGAGAATAAATATTGAAGTTCGGCGTTTCGAACACCAGCTGTGAAATCCAAAATAAATCAAAGAAGAAGATAGAAGGACGGTTTCATTCTGGAAGAAGAAGTCTTCGCATTTTCTTTTCGAATGGAGAAATACATTTTCTCGGAGCTTTTAGCACTATTGGTGGCAGATGGGAGAAGAATTCCCTTTTGCTTTTTGGGAAAACGAGTATTGAAATTTATCCTAGCCATTGCTGAGATGATATTTCAATATTTTGTGCAGTTTATTCATATTTTTTTATTCATTGTAGCATGCATTCAAAAGGGAGCACTGTTTTCTAACAGTGCATCTGGAATTTCTACGCATTTCTTCTGATATTCAATTCATATCTAAGGATTTGTATCAAATGATCAATCTCTGAAATTTATTGTTGGAAAATTCAAAAGGGGTTTTACAGCTTTGATCATTTTGAAAATATTAATCAGTTCTACAAATGCTCCCCCTCCCTCTCCTAGAATTAAAATGAATAAATAGAATTCATTGAATAGAATATGAATATAGCTAGAACTAACATAAACTAAGATATCGATAATTATAAGTGTTGTATGATATGTTGAAACATGCGTAGTAAATAACCTTGTAGTTATATATTCCAGCAAGCAAAAATATTGTACTGGTAATTGAAAACGGCTGTGATCATGTTGTCACATGATTACTTTCTAAAAATACCAAATAAATACCATGAAGATTTGAAGATTTAAAATTTGAAGTGGTTCATAATTTTACTTATGTTGATTCAAACATTAACACTTTAAAATGACATAGGCATTGAAATAAAAAGAAGTATTCTTGCAGCTAATTTGTCTTCAAGTTCTAAGAACTTTATTAAGTCAAAATTAATGTAATAAAAAATCATGTTATATATAGCAATCATTAGATTTGTGCTCACCTATGGATATGGGACTTTTCTTGGACTAAATTACAGGCTGAATAGTAGGCCATCTTTGAGCAGAAGCTCTTAAACTCTTAGAAATTTGTTTGGCGTTGTGAATGAGAATGGATTGTGGAAGCAGTGACATAATATTGAGTAATATAGGTGATTTAAGAAGGCATATATCATTAAATTCATCAAGATAGAACGTATGAGATTTGCGGGCCACAAATGCTGAATGGACCCTTTCATCCTAGACATTTAGACTATTCAATTATATACCTTTTGGAACTAGAACTAGGGTTAGGCCCAAATTGAGATGAAGCGAATGTGTGGAGGTATATTTTAAAGTTTTAAGAGTTACTGACTTGAAAACTGTCGCAAAGCAGAGATCGGAATGGAAGAAGGTCATCGGGAAGGACTTGGCCACTGTTAGTCAATAGAAGAAGAAATACTATAAAGAAATGAATTAAAACATAATATGTCACATTTAAAAGAAATAAATGCAGTTAAAATTCATTACATTTTTAATTGTTTTCAAAGATTCAACTCGAATGATTTTTTTATTTTTCACAATCATTCCGGCGGAAGGTTAGAATGATTCTCAACTATATTAGTCCATTAACTTCTATAACGCATAGTTTCAACAAATAATTTTATCCAAGAAAGCTCTGGCCTCATGTACCATTTACTTATCTCACGAATAGCCCATCACTAGGCGAAAAGGGGAGGATTTTTATGGGTAACTAATTGCCCCACATTTGCATATCGTATAGGAGGTTCCACCAGGCAACCTGAATCTCGATGCGAGATGCTTTACACATATTGTCACAGTCGCCAACAAAAATTATCGTGACTGCAAATGACTGCAAAATTTTCGCTTACGAATACAAACCTCGATCCTACTACTAGCTAGCTGCGTATGTTGCCATTAGGCTATGAATCAGACAGACAGCTATTTTCAACAATGACTTTTAACTAAGACAGTCACTTTCAACAATAACTGCCACAATATTGCTTGCGGATACAAACCTCGACCTACTATTAGCTAGCTGCGTATGTTGCGATTAGGCTATGAATCAGACAGACAGCTATTTTCAACAATGACTTTCAACTAAGACAGTCACTTTCAACAATAACTGCCACAATTTTGCTTGCGGATACAAACCTCGAACCTACTACTAGCTAGCTGCGTATGCTGCCATTAGGCTATGAATCAGACAGACAGCTATTTTCAACAATGACTTTCAACTAAGACAGTCACTTTCAACAATAACTGCCGCAATATTGCTTGCGGATACAAACCTCGAACCTACTACTAGCTAGCTGCGTATGTTGCGATTAGGCTATGAATCAGACAGACAGCTATTTTCAACAATGACTTTCAACTAAGACAGTCACTTTCAACAATAACTGCCACAATTTTGCTTGCGGATACAAACCTCGAACCTACTACTAGCTAGCTGCGTATGTTGCCATTAGGCTATGAATCAGACAGACAGCTATTTTCAACAATGACTTTCAACTAAGACAGTCACTTTCAACAATAACTGCCACAATTTTGCTTGCGGATACAAAACCTCGAACCTACTACTAGCTAGCTGCGTATGCTGCCATTAGGCTATGAATCAGACAAACAGACAGTTATTTTCAACTAAGACAGTCACTTTCAACAATAACTGCCACAATATTGCTTTGCGGATACAAACCTCGACCCTACTACTAGCTAGCTGCGTATGTTGCCATTAGGCTATGAATCAGACAGACAGCTATTTTCAACAATGACTTTCAACTAAGACAGTCACTTTCAACAATAACTGCCACAATATTGCTTGCGGATACAAACCTCGAACCTACTACTAGCTAGCTGCGTATGCTGCCATTAGGCTATGAATCAGACAAACAGCTATTTTCAACTAAGACAGTCACTTTCAACAATAACTGCCACAATACTTGCGGATTCAAACCTCGACCCTACAACTAGCTAGCTGCGTATGTTGCCATTAGGCTATGAATCAGACAAACAGCTATTTTCAACAATGACTTTCAACTAAGACAGTCACTTTCAACAATAACTGCCACAATATTGCTTGCGGATTCAAACCTCGACCCTACTACTAGCTAGCTGCGTATGTTGCCATTAGGCTATGAATCAGACAGACAGCTATTTTCAACAATGACTTTCAACTAAGACAGTCACTTTCAACAATAACTGCCACAATATTGCTTGCGGATTCAAACCTCGACCCTACTACTAGCTAGCTGCGTATGTTGCCGATTGGGCTATGAATCAGACAGACAGCTATTTTCAACAATGACTTTCAACTAAGACAGTCACTTTCAACAATAACTGCAACAATATTGCTTTGCGGATACAAACCTCGACCCTACTATTAGCTAGCTGCGTATGCTGCCATTAGGCTATGAATCAGACAGACAGCTATTTTCAACAATGACTTTCAACTAAGACAGTCACTTTCAACAATAACTGCCACAATTTTGCTTGCGGATACAAACCTCGAACCTACTATTAGCTAGCTGCGTATGCTGCCATTAGGCTATGAATCAGACAGACAGCTATTTTCAACAATGACTTTCAACTAAGACAGTCACTTTCAACAATAACTGCCACAATATTGCTTGCGGATACAAACCTCGAACCCTACTATTAGCTGGCTGCGTATGCTGCCATTAGGCTATGAATCAGACAGACAGCTATTTTCAACAATGACTTTCAACTAAGACAGTCACTTTCAACAATAACCGCCACAATTTTGCTTGCGGATATAAACCTCGAACCTACTACTAGCTAGCTGCGTATGCTGCCATTAGGCTATGAATCAGACAGACAGCTATTTTCAACAATGACTTTCAACTAAGACAGTCACTTTCAACAATAACTGCCACAATATTGCTTGCGGATACAAACCTCGAACCTACTATTAGCTAGCTGCGTATGCTGCCATTAGGCTATGAATCAGACAGACAGCTATTTTCAACAATGACTTTCAACTAAGACAGTCACTTTCAACAATAACTGCAACAATATTGCTTGCGGATACAAACCTCGAACCCTACTATTAGCTAGCTGCGTATGCTGCCATTAGGCTATGAATCAGACAGACAGCTATTTTCAACAATGACTTTCAACTAAGACAGTCACTTTCAACAATAACTGCAACAATATTGCTTGCGGATACAAACCTCGACCCTACTATTAGCTAGCTGCGTATGCTGCCATTAGGCTATGAATCAGACAGACAGCTATTTTCAACAATGACTTTCAACTAAGACAGTCACTTTCAACAATAACTGCCACAATTTTGCTTGCGGATACAAACCTCGAACCTACTATTAGCTAGCTGCGTATGCTGCCATTAGGCTATGAATCAGACAGACAGCTATTTTCAACAATGACTTTCAACTAAGACAGTCACTTTCAACAATAACTGCAACAATATTGCTTGCGGATACAAACCTCGACCCTACTATTAGCTAGCTGCGTATGCTGCCATTAGGCTATGAATCAGACAGACAGTTATTTTCAACTAAGACAGTCACTTTCAACAATAACTGCCACAATATTGCTTGCGGATACAAACCTCGACCCCTACTACTAGCTAGCTGCGTATGTTGCGATTAGGCTATGAATCAGACAGATAGCTATTTTCGACAATGAATTTCAACTAAGACAGTCACTTTATACAATGACTGTCACTGAAGATGGCTACTTTCAACAATGATTTATTTAGTATATCATGGTTGAAGAAGATTGCGAACTGGAAGATTTACATTTTGTATGTATTTTACAATTACTAAGGAGTTCAAATTCAATCGATATACCTATTTCAAACGTAATGATACTAAAGGCACTTTAATAAAGAAGAAATATTTAAATAGACGGAAAAATTTTCTTAATTATCAAAACAATATATATCTTGTTGAATAAATATGGGAACATTTTTAAAGTTAAAATCGCAAAGCATGATATACTAAATAAATCTATATTATAAACAAACTCGAATCTGAAATATGAAAAGTGGAAAAAATTATGAAATGCGTACATAAATATTAGTCTCCGATTTACTTCTCATCCAAAATCGTTAATCATCCGGGAATATCTCAAATTTCATATTTACACTTTAGAAAAAAATATTTCAAACACTCCAAAACAACTATTTTTTAAATATAAATGAAAGATTTTATTCTAGAAAAATAAATATTTATTGAAAATGTTAATTTTTTTTTATCGAAACTTCAATTAATTTTTTTGGTAAAAGCATTTAGTCTACAGTACGAGGAAAAAAAAAAAGAAAAAAAAAAAAAAACTTCTGATATTTTCAGTAAATGTTTGAAGAAAAAAATGAAAAGAAGAAAAAAAGCTTTTCAAATTTATATATTCTGATATTTTCAATAAATGTTTAAATTAAATTTAATACACACAAAAAAAACAATAGAAAAATAAAAGCAGTAGAAACTTTATAATTTTTAAAACACAAAATTTACCTAATTTTGCTCTTAAATGACTATTCTAAAATAAAAGGAAATAGAAGTTTTATTTTTTTTAATTTTCATTTTGGAAAAAATTAAATTATTGCTGTATTTTAAAATTATTTCGAAAATTGTTTCATATTTTATTTCTTTAAATAATTTTTTTGGGGGTGGGGAATTTTGTTAAGAAGGATTATAATGAATGTCTCAATTTATCTATAAACTGTTATATTTCTAATGGTTTATTTTAAAGACTATTATTTATCTTGTTTTTGGCATACTTTGTAAGAAATACAAAAATTAAAATTATGTATCTATATTACCACTTACAGTTTTCTTCTTCATTGGCGCAACAGCCCCATGGTGGGCCAAGGCCGTCTGTCTACTGGCAGATTCTGAAGCATGAGATATTTTTCTTTTTACTGGGTAGGGTTGTCAGCCGTACGCCCAACGCTCTACGGTTATATTAGACCGTATAAGTAAGACGAGACATATGGTATTATTTAGACCGTATAATTAACGGTTTAAAGTGAATTCCGAACCATTACAAACATCCATGGCACTGTCGGGATACGAACCCAAAGCCTGTGGCACTAGTCACTCGGCCATCAGGTCCACATATAGTTTTCAGTTTTTCAGAAATGTGCTGTTACAATACAATTTTCAAATAACAAAAGCATTATGTATTTAAATAAAAATATAATAATGTATTGTTAGTATTACAATAGATGACACTATTTCATGCAGTGCATGTGATAATGGAAATAACTATGTAAAAAGATCATCGTTAAAAAAAGTGTAGTAGTTAATTGAAAAAAATGTTGTAACTAATCAGTTGAAAATAATATAACAACATATGCTATATCGTGAAAATATATAGCAACATTCAACTTGCCCCTTAAAAGAATGATCCCTATTGTAAGAGTTCGATCGATTCCTGCTAATGATGTATGCTTCTATCATTGTTTTGGAAAAAGAGCCTATTTCTGTGCCAATTGTGACAATGTATCGTAATTGGCACAGAAATAGCTTATTGGCTATATATTATTTTATTGGCTATAGATACAGTTGGCGCAGAAAATTTTATACCGAACTTATTCAAAGGGATTTTCATTTACTGACTAACAAATGCAGACTAGTTTAGGCTGAAACTCTTATAAATTCAATGAATATTGATGCACAAAAAAATATTGTGTTTTAAGAAAATTTTGAAGATATTAGAAGGTTTTAATGTCGGAAAATTGTATACTATTTTTTCTATAAAAAAAAATCTGTCCCAATTTACTTTTAGAATTACAACGACGTAGAAAATCTGATTTGTGGTCCAATGGTAACATGCGTAACTGAAGGACTGAGGCTTAAATTCACTGTTGGAGTTCGTTGCAGATATTACTTTTGAAAGCTTGACGAATATGACACAGTGTGTAATACGTAGCATATCGATAGTCAGGTGGTTGGAGGCCTGATGGTCGAGTGCCTAGCTCTCTAACGCTCGGTACATTAGGTTTCGGGTTTGAATCCCGGCAGTGCCATGGATGTTTGTAGTGGTTCGGAAGTCATTTTAAGCCGTAGGTCCCGGTCTCATATGACTGTAGAGCGTCACAGAACCCAATCAGACTTCTTCCATATCAGTCCCAAACTGTAAAGGGGCCTCTCAATTGTAGGCATAGTGATGTGGTGTGGTGTAATAGTAGTAGTAGTAGTCTACTTGGTGGACTCTGGCGCTCGACACCACAGGTAGGGCCGTATTTTGGGCCTACATTCAAATTGTTAGCAAAATTAGAATGTCACTATTCTAAAAACAGTAAACACCGAATCGAAAATAAGGAGAAATTCTACACACATTACTAATAAAAAAAAAATATATGAATGTATTGGTTAAGATCAAGGCGTGCTGAGAATAAATGTCCAAATAAGTGTTCTCGCCTTTTTTTTATATTTATTTATTATCCGTGCCACATTTTTTTATAACGATTAGTACCAATCACAACATGTTTCATTTAACATATTGATATATATCACAATAATGATGTATTTTATTATCTCTCATATAATTTACAAACTTAAAAATGGTAGGTGAAAGGGTGAAATAGCCTAGGGCCTCTTTTCATCTAAATCCGGTCCTGACCACAGGTTTCCGATTCGAGTCCCGGCCATTGCCATGGATATTTGTAGTGATTCGGAATCCACTTTAAGCCGTAGGTCCCATTCTCATATGACCGTAGAGTGTCACAGAGCCCAATCAGACTTCTCTTCACCCACATCAGTCCCAAACTGTAAAGGGACAACTCGACTCTAGGCATAGTGATGTGGTGTGGTGTAGTAGCAGTAGTAGTCTACTTGGTGGACTCTGGCACTTGGCACCACAGGTTTCGGATTCGAGTCCCGGCGGTGCCCCTTGTATGTTTGTAGTGGTCCGAATCCACTTTAAGCCGTAAGTTCCGATCTCACATGACAGTAGAGTGTCACAGAGCCCAATCAGACTTCTTTTCACCCGCATCATTCCCAAACTGTAAAGGGGCAACTCGTCTCTAGGCGCAGTGGTGTGTAGTTGTAGTCTACTTGGTGGGAGTTTTCTGAGCTTTCTCACATACGATACTTAAATGCGGTGTGTTTACCCTAAAAGTCATTTCTGAAGGCAATCTTCTCTCATCGTCGGTCGGCAATTGGCTAGCACTCTGGTCTTTGGTACCACAGGCTTGAGGTTTGAATGTTGGTGGTGGCATGGATGTTTGTTAGTGGTTAGGAATCCACTTTAAACTGTAGGTCCCGGTCTAATTAATTTAAGGTGTGCAGAAAATGATCGTACAGCGACAATACAAACCAAAGCTCATCGTCGGTTGACCGATGCACCACCGATGACCATCCACCAGTGTTAAAAAAATAATTAAATAATTTTCAAAAATCACAAACTTTTTAAAGAAATAAAAATACATTTTACAGGAAACAGAAAAAAAAAATACATATTATTGAAGCCGAAAAGAAAATAATTAGATTTGTCTTTTCATGTCTTGTTATGAATCATAAATATGCAAAAGCGTTCAAAAAAAAAATTTAAGAAAAATAATTTTTTTTTAGAATAAACAAGAAATGATTTATATAATTTGTTAAGAAAAGTTAAAAATAAAAATTAAAAAAAATGAAAGCAAGGTAAAAATTTTTAGAACTTGTTTTAATTGCATTTCTTTTTCTTTATTTAAAATGCATTCTTGCAATAACAGGAAACAAGTGGGGAAAAAAAAAAAAAAGGAAATACGGTGGTTGTTATTCCATCTAATGATGAATCGCCGCCTTTTCTCGTGGTAATGAATTAAGAGCAGTCAAACGTAAAATTTAAACCATCAATCTATGCCGAAAAAAATGTTTTTTTTTTCTAAATTAATTAATTTCTAAGTTAACGTTTTTGTTTGAGTTTTTAAAACACCTTTCAATGTTCGGAAGACTTCTTTAAGCTGAACATTGACTGTCGGAAAGGAATTTTTAAGGTTTAAGGGTCAGTGGGATGTAATGACTTTATTTTCGTGGAATGTTAGTGGGCATCGTGTCCCATATAAATATGCCACAAATACCACGAAATCCTTCACGAATGCCACTGTAAATAGAATATTGTGGGACAGGGACAGTGGGGGCTTGTTTCGTGGACCAGTGACAGAGAAAGTTAGCATTCCATTAACATAATTCCAATTAAGACACTTTGGTTCAAAACCTAACTAGTTATGCTAAACCGGTTTCCTTTCTAGATCGGGAACGGGAAGTATATTTCCATAGATTATAAAGTTTCTTTTGTTGGGTTTGAGTAGGTGGAAAACGTAAAAGCGTTATCACAAGACTCTACGTAACGCTGAATGTGCTACATGTTTGCCGTTGTATTTTACCTTTTGAAGTACTGTAGCACACTACAGTACTTCAAAAGGTAAAATACAACGGCAACGGCTTATCGGGCAACCAGATTATAACTGGGTTGCGTTGGGTTGAGATACTTGAGGCACAGGTTGGAGAACACACAGCTTTATTGACACACGCATAAACACCACACACATACAATTACAGACATACAATATTTAGCACATTTAAAGACAGTTAATTATAGATTCGTGTAATTACTCGACGTCTAAGTCGAAAAACCCGATACTCCGCTACGCGCAAGAGGCATGAAATATACTTCCTCTCCGGATGAGAGTCAGTAGGCCAAATAATGCAGCAGGATGCGCTAAAAATATTTCTTTCCGAGGTGAGAGATTGTAGACTAACTAAACGTTTCTCAGCAAGAGAGCAGGCTAGAGCTCTGTTTCCTCTCGCGTGAGAGTCTCTAGGCCAACTGATCATTTCTCTTGAACACTACAGGAGGTATACTTGTCAGTGTGTAGGAGGAAGTATGGTTACAGTATGGCAATATACTTTGATGTACTATAATCTACTCTTTTGAAGTAAACTGTACTTTTGGCTTCGTGAAAAGTCCATATACAATTAAACAAATGATACCAAATTTTGCATAATAAAAAAAAATAAATTAAAACTAAATTATTTTTTTTTCTGTCATGTGCTTACAGATAGGCACATTTGAGCTCCACCTCCCTCCCGCAACCCATAAGTGAAATATGTGCTCAAATCCAAATTAGTCATTTTCACCTAAGCCCAATTGCTTTTTTGTTAAAAGTTTAGTGTTTCAATGAATCGGTGTCAATTACATAATCGCGCCTAATGTGTTGATTGCATTGGCGTTTTTTAAAGTTTAATTTTATTAAATACTCATCGAAATAATGAAGTAGACATTTTCTAGCAAATTGTTGAACTGCAAAAGAGGAAAGAAAATTAGTGTAATTTGTTTCGATATTATTATTATTTTTTTTTTTATGTGCCAAGCTACTTACACTCAAGAGCCAAAACATTATGGCCACCCCTACATTTTGCAATGAACTCACCTGGATGACATGGAAGGCACGTGATCAGGTGGAAGTGGTATTTAACTGGTATTAAGTGGTGGTATTAATCCATGCCAAGGCGGGTTGAAGCTGTGTTGCACGCCAAAGGTGGAGCCAACTCGTTATTCACAGGTGGTCATAATGTTTTGGCTCTTGAGTGTATTTTTAATATTCTCTTTTTAAATTTTAAATTCATCAAATGTGTGCAATGTAAAAACTATTATTGAAATGATTAATATACGGAACTTTGACATCTGACGGAACTTTGACATATTTTATATTACTTATAGTTTAGTATAATCTTTTGTTGAATCCCCAACCTAAGACATAAATCTAGGTGCTCGCCTGGCTACACAAACACGTTGTAAGAATTTTTATTTCAAAACGTCTTTTTGTTTGCCTCTTGCCTTTAGATAACCGTATTATAGTTTTTTTTTTGTTTTTTTGCATGAAAGTAAATATGAAATATTGCTTAGAAATATTATATGAAATTTATTAATTTTGATGAAGCTTGTTACAAAATAACTGATTGTCTATAATTTTTTTCTTTTAGAATTCAATTCCTTAATGCAAAAAATAAATTGTGTTATATTCTATACCAAAATAAATTAAACATTAATGTCATTTGAAGAACTAATTTTTCAATTGAATCTATGCGACTCGAAATAAAAAGTTTCAAAAGATTGAGTTTCAAAGATCAAAATATTCAAAAGCAGAAATATATAAAAATATATTATTCATGTAAATTAATAATTTTATTTTTATACTGCCCATGTTTTATTTTGATGCAGGTTTCCCTATTTCTCATCACATTAATGAATGAAAATAGAAAAGAATTTTTTTAAACAGCACTAAGTTTCTTATATTTTTATTGACTAGTTTCCCTGTATATTTTACTAAAAATTTTAATTGAATTTTGGTTTTTATCTTTTTTATTCAAAGTTTTTTTAAAATGTAAAATCTTAAATTGTTTAGAGTTTTTTTAAGTAGTTTTTTTAAGTGTGTATTTAAAGTGTAAGCATGTAACTAAAAACCGGAATTTTTTATTACAAACTAAAATGTATTCCACATTTGATAATTAGATTCTTTTTAAATAATTCTCTACTTTTCTCTTTTACCAAAAACAGGTTGAGATTTATGAAAAAATATTACATTCACTAAATTATTTAATTTCAAAATGCTGTGGAATTTGTTGATTTTCAGTTTTGGGTAAATATGATTTAGTTTTTACCGAAATCTAACAAAAATAAAAAAAAAAAAAAAACATCTCGGAAACAATTCGGATATTTGAACAAAAAAAAAAAACATGCTATTTTTATTCTTTTTCTGTTTCCTGTTAAAATATTTCTCTGCGAAATTGGATTGGGTTTTATAACACGATCGTTTTAAATCCACAATGTTTAGTGAGATGAATCGGATAGGATTTAAGGCAGAAACAAATTTTTTTCTTTCCTCTCTTTATATTACTTAGTTGGTGTTATTTTTTTTCTAAAAGTAGTCCAAAAAAAACAGCACTTTCTTCCACCATGAATAAAATGGGGAAAAAAAGAAAAGATTTTCTGAAAGATATTTCCTTTAGGATTATAGCGCGCCATATGTGAAGTATAAAAATTCGAACCAAAGGTTTATTTTTGCTGCCAGTTTGCCATGGTCTGGTTTATTGAACACAAGAGAACAGTAACCGGATATTCAGTCTGAACATTGGCTGCTACTGATGTAGCCGGATTTTCAGAAATGCCTTGTGGAATGTTTCGTTTGAACTTCAGGGAATGACATCCTTTTGTTTTTGTGGGAGATTCGCGTCTGTTTTCCGTGTAATTTCAGTTCCCTGAGATTTTGGAATAGCTGATGGAAAGGATTTGCAACTTTTTTTTTCCACACTTTCTTATGCATTTCAAAGTTCTTATGTTGTTCTTCCATCTTTGTGAGTCTGGCGCGAGAAAACGAGTTAAAAAGTTCATTTATTTTTATTATTTTCAGCTTTTTGCTGAATTGCATTGTTTTTGCTTGCATTTTTTTTTATATAAAATGTTTAAAATTTATGTAAGATTTAAAACTATCGCTTTATTTTTTAAAAATAGTTATATTGAAATACTAACATTGGTTTCAGTTAATTACATTTTTAATAGAATTTTATTGAAATCTTGGGATACAAATTTTATTAACGATTTAAATTTTATAGACTTTTCAATATTAAAAATAAAGCTCATGATTATTTTATTAATAATATAGATCTTCCTTGTTAATTATTAATTTAATAACCACAAAAAGAAACCGAATTATTTGTTTATTGAAAGGAAAAATAATCCACCATTTCCTCTAACTTTAATACTCATATTGTAAAATATTGACTCAATCATTTAAATTAAAAAGAAAGAAAAAAATTTATTTTTCCTTTTTTTATTTGACGAAATTAAATTCTGTGGACACTTTTTTTCTATTTATAATTCCAGGTATTATTTATTCGAATAATAAAATTTCATATTTATTCTAAACCTCTGTAAGTAATATGTTAAAAATAAATGCTCTTATAAAGAGACGTATTACCGTTTACTGAGTTTTTATATTTTTACATTCATAACTTCTTTGAGCCTCACTCGTGGCTCAGTAGTAACGCTCGCCGCTGTTGACCATTAGAGCTAAGATTCAATCTGCTGACGGCATTGTTATAGAGACTGTTGTTTCAAAAATGAGGGAGACTCGATGGTGTTTGGGATGTTCAGCATCTTGCCTCGTGAGTCGGACAGTTTGGTAGGAGTTTTCCTGGTTTTCTTCCATACGATACGCAAATACGTGTGTATTTCCCCCTAAAAATCACTACCCTCCTTCTTCAGCGGACACGGAGTTAAGTCAGATTTCTACTTACGGGTGTTCCACCCCAACAGAAGCTACCCCCTTTCATTTCATCTGTGAGTAGACTACTCATGGGGTGTTCGTTTCGCGCTACCGGACACTGAGGATTAGTCACAACAGCAACCTTCTTTGAAGATTAAAGTCGTCATTATTAAAAGACGATTAAAGAAGAGAAGATCACATTCGTTGCCAAGTGGTAATTTGTGCAACATACATAAAATGGTACTAGGGTTCGAATCCACTGGCAACGTCCTTCACAAACGAGGAAAATTTATGACAATTGTAATAACATATGCAAAGCGTCTCGCATAGTCAACCAGGCTGCCTGGTGATAAGTCCTGGTGATAAAGACCTCCCCACATCGGGTGTCCGTGGCATGCATAAGTGGTTCACGAAACCAATCGATTTGTCTCTTAAAAAAAACTCTAAGTCCTAATTATAACTAATTTAACTAAAATAGCTAATTTTGTTTTTATTAACTGACACATTTTTACTACGTTGGTATATCCTTTCTTGGTAAAGGGAAATACTTGTTTGGACAATTATTTGTCTATATATATATATATTGAACTTGAATTTGAGTCATCAGTCTGAGAGCAGTTGGCAAAGACCAGTCATCATTTTAAGAGATTTTAGTAAGTAAAGATTATAAAAGAATTCTTAACATTTTCAAATAGCTTCGTTTATATTTTCTTCAATTATGTGTCTGTTGTAGTTAAGTTGGTTAAGAAATAAATATCTGTTAAAAGATAGTTAATTTAAGACTTGTTTACTTAGAAGAAAAAGTTACTAATTAGTTAGTTAATTATCACAAAGTACACGGCAATTTTAATCTCGCATTCTGATCAAATTTAAAAAGTTCCATAAGATATCCTTTGAAACTCATCGTGTCAAATATTTTAACATTTTTGATAAAATTTATTCCAGAAACTCTTAATTAGATATATTGACGTGTGATTGGTTCTTTAGAATTGACGTCACATCACGCGCTGGCTTGAGATTGGCAGCGAAAGCTTTAAGTGTAACAAGTATTCTGTATATTTCGTGAAATATTAAAACAAGTTTTAATTCATTTAAAATAACGATTTGTCTGAAATTGAATTCACTTCTTAATTATACTTTTGCTTAAATCTTTGAAGATTACAACAAATTCTTACTTTGAACATCTGCATAGAAGTACTAAACATCATATCAAAATTTCTGCAACTGATTAATTCGTTAATAACTGGATAAATAGCTTAAAGCCAAACACTTAAATACATTTCAGATATTAATTCCATTGAAAATAAGGAGATAGATATCTCTTACAAAATTAAATTATTTTATTTTGTGGCTCAGTAATAAATTTTATTCTATCCTTATAACTTTCGTCAACCATTTTATGAACTAAATTACGAAAATATTAATCCATCAAAGCCAATTAAGTAATCGTATTCATGTTCCTATCATTTTGTCGTCAAGTATTCTCAAATATATGTAACGTATGGAGTGATTAATTAAATGAGCCTATACTGATACATTCATATTAGTGAAATTTTATTTTACTATATTACTGCTGAGCAGGGTTCTAGTTCGTTACTTCAAGTCTGGATCTTTTTCGAATATTTTTCGAGTGGTTGAATCTAAATGTGACGTCATATTATACGTCATGTTCAAAAGGGAGAAAAATTGGATCAAGCCCAGAGGAGTGTTATCAATCAGTAAGCAGTTCTGAAAAATGATATTAACTATTAATTTAAGTTAATTTGCATATGCGACTAACTACTTTACTAGTTAATACTACTCCTTGCTATAAATAGGGAATAATCTTCAGAATTAAATGAACTGTAATAATGTTTCAAGTGATGTAATATGGAATTATATATATTTGAAACTTGAACGAATATGCATATGAATGTAATATAATTTCAGAATCAGACTGGAGAAGTATTTGAAACCCATCTGACATTAAATATAATATTAAAAAATTACATTTAAAACTTTCATTATATTCTGCTGCAATGTAACGAATTTTTTACAACGTTGAAGAGAAGTATACAATGCAATAAAATCACAGCAATTATGCCACATTTATACATAATATTAGATTAGATGAAATAAAAATTATAATTTTAATATTTTTAAAATTTGTTTCTGAAAAAAGGGTTGTAAAAGTAATGGTTTTAATGGATAATTATTAAACATTATTTAAAAACTAATTTTAAAAACATTATTTAAAAAATAATTTTACTAAATTTGTTTGAAGCAAGCTTGAATACGTTAGCGCCTTGATATATCGCGGTTTGATTTTTTAAGAAAAATAAAAAAGTTAAAGAAACAGTTTTTATTAAATCATCTATAAAGCCTCACTCTGTCTCCCAATTTTCATGGTATGACGAGGCATTAACTTGCTACTTAAAAAAATTACGTGGTGGTCAGTAGCACATCAAGGAATATTAAAAGATGAGTTGGAATTTTTAATTTCCATTCTCAATTCATCTTCTACGACGATATTTTAAACAAAATTATTTTTAAAATCTTTTTTATGTACATGAAAGGGTAAGTCGTAACTTAGTAATGCTAAAAACATTTAAAATATAACGAGTAGAACATCAAAGAATAATTTCAAAAATGTTAATGAATTTTATTTGTGATTTTTGCCCTGAATTCGTCTTCTGGCATATGGTATCTTATACAAAAAAACAAATTTAAATACTTTTTATGTACATGAAATGGCGAGGTTCTACCAGTGTGGTGGGAGAGCAATCGTTGAATAATTTTAAAAAGCTTTAATAGATTTAATTTGTACATTTTACTCTGAATTCTTCTTCTATCACATCAATAAAAACACACTTAAATCTTTATATTTACATGAAATGAACAGACAGCGCTACTGGATTAATACTAAAAACATTTAAGTGTTTGAGTAGAGCGCCAAAGAATATTTTAAAATGTGTTAATGGATTTAATTTGTTTTCTGCCACGGTATCTTAAACAAAAATACGTTTAAATCTTTTGTATTTGCTTGAAATGACGAAGCGCTACTTACTAATATTAAAAAATTTAAATTGTGCTGAGAAGAGCACCAAGAAAGTTTAAAAAAAGCATTAATATATTTAATTTATAATTTTCACCCTGAATTCGTCTTCTACCACGGTTTCTTAAACAAAAACACATTTCCTAAAATCTTTGTATTTACATGAAATGACCAGGCCCTACTTATTAATACTAAAAAACATTTAAAATGTGGTGACTAAAAGTATCAAAGGAATATTTTAAAATGTGTTAATGGATTTAATTCGTCTTCTGTTACGGTATCTTAAGCAAAAACACCCTTTAAATCTTTTTTGCGTTGTGCAGCTGTTCTGCATACCTCATAAGGCATACATACTTCCCATTCTTCAATATGGATTTTTCAACGCCGAATTGCTGGAACCCCATCCTCCGTGAGTGAACCGAACTGTGAAGGATGTTATTTTGGGCTACCAGCAATGGTGCAACCGGGCGTTAATATATAGTGCTAAGGTCAGGGTGGCATTTCCACACCCTTTCAGCTCATGTGCCGAGGAATGAATAGCTCTTGTTCGTACCTTCCCAGGCGGTGCCAAACAGAAATAGAGGATCTGCTGTGACTCACCCGTTGTTTTTGTGGATGGTGTGTTTTGTTTCTGGCGCATTGAAGGATGCATTGGTAAAGAGCAGAGGAAATAGGATTTGGGTTTTGTTCTCAATACCTGGTAAATGTCTTCTGAGTGCTGGAATGGCTTGTTGGGGATTTAGTTCAAGGAATTAGCATGCTTAAGTTTTGCCAGTGTTTGGGTGGTAGCTAGTATGATCTTTACTCGCTGTTTTTCTCAGTGTGTGGATATAAAATTATACAATAACATATAAATTAAAACTGTTTTGTACCAAAGAACCCGCTTATGAATGCTTATGGTAGCAAAGATTATGTATGCTGTTTTTAGTAAAGTAATTGATATGTCTGTATTTTTTACTGTTTTCAATGCAGATATGAACAATAAAAAAGTAATAATATAATAAAATAAAAAAAGCAATAATTACTCAGTAGCAGATATAAAATTATACAATAACATATAAATTATAAAATGGTGTTGTTTCTTATCCCACTTGGTCGACAGCAACATTTAGACCAAATCCACGTGTTGAACGTAAAACACTGGATGTTCAAAATATGGTTTTTAAAATATTAATTCATTCATTAAATTTTTTTCTTTCTCCATAATGCAGCTGGCCAACGCAGACAGCTTGGTCTTAGATGCCTTAAGGCATCAGTAAATTTTTTTCTTTCTAATGTGCTGCAACAGACGTACCCACTTTGTATTACCCAGGAGGCGCGTGTAACTTGAAGATAAGCCACGGACGCGGAGTAGCAATGCCCCCGCAACGCTCTACGATCCTATTAGACCGGGACCTACTTTTTAAAGTGGATTCCGAACCACTACAAACAACCATGGCACCGCCAGGACTCGAACCCGAAACCTGTGGTACCGAGCGCCAGAGCTCCCTAGCCACTCGACCATTCAGGCCCCTCATTCATTAAATTTAATTAATTAATTTTTTATTTTTATATGGGAAAAAAAAATTCTCTTATGTAAGATATTTAGCAGGATATAATTTACAAGAATAAATACCGTCAGTGGCGAAGCGTGTAGATCACCGGAAAAAAAAAAATTTCTTTTTAATAAAAAGTAACTAAAATAAAAATATTTCTTTGTTGACCTAAGTAGGAATTGACTTTTTAAAATTTTTTTTATTACTTGTTTTTTCTTTTTTTTCCCCCAATTTCAGAAATATTTTTAACTTGTATTTAATTTGGTGAATATTTTTTCCAAAATATTTCTTCACACGGTGTGGGTCGAGGGTTAAACTGCATTCCAAACTAAACTGATTTAAAAGAATAGCCATATCAGTTATCTAAAACAACCTCCATGCTCAAATAAAAATATACACCAAAAATAATAAAAGAATAAAATTAAAATTAAAAAAAGATAAAATGATTCATTACATGAACTGACTGCGATAGTGAAAAATGTAGGCCATTATATAGTATGAGTAACTTTACCCATTTCGAAATATTTCATTAAAAACAGATCATAATCTTTTTGCTTCAGAAGAAAAAAAAAGAGACACCATCTCTCCCACATCTACAAAAATTGGCAAAAACTCCTTCCCCTAACTCCATTACTCGCCGTATGTGCATCCAAAATAAATTTATCTTTACGATTCATCCCATAAGATGAAAAAGAGGCTTCTTTTTTAAGGCCCACGCCACCTGATCTTAAGAAATTTTCATTTACCTGCACCCCCTGCCAAATAAGGTATTTTTCACGAGATAAAGATACTGAGGAAAATAAGATAAGGCTTATTTATAACCATGAATTCAATAAGCAATTTCTTTTAGGCCCCCTTTTTTTCCCCACTGGGGTGGGGCAGGGGCCCCTTTTGCGTAATAGGTTACGTAGCCGTATGCATTAACATTAGAAATTTCATGAGAAAACAACGCGAGCCATCTGGTTTATCGTTTTCTGTTACTGTGGAAGTACGTTTCCGCTATTTAGTTGAAAGTGGTTTAATTCTCGTCTTTATTTACGAGTTAAGACGACCCTTATGGGGGTAGGTTTCAATGCAATCACTGATTTTCAACGTCGGAGCAGGTGTTTTGACTGTAGACGTTATCATAGCAGATAAGAAAATAAAATAAAAAAAAAAAAATTCGAAACTTGATAGGTGTAAAACATACTATTATTATACAGAATTTACTATTTTTTTAGCTAAATTTTGAACCGAATACTTCATTTTTTATTAGAACAATTTTTTTTACTAAGTAAATGTTGCGAATACTTGAAAAAAACCTTAACAATACAGTTTTTAAATTAAAATTTATATTTGATAGTTAAATTTTTAGAAAATAAAAAAGGATATAACGGAAAATATAAATTTTTAAAGAAAGGTATACAATAATAATGCGGGTTATAAATTCTCTTTATTTTATTGCATATATAATAATTATATTCAATATTATTAATATTAATCAGTTCAAATAAAATATATTTCTAACTTTCAAAAACATTTTATTTCTGGACAGATTAGTTTTATTGATAACTTTTTAGAAAATTCAGCTTATAGTAAGCCTATAAATAAATATAACTTGTGAAAAATAACCTGTATTGTTAAATTAAGCTAAAAATAAATAAAAGTTGTGAGCCTACAGGTTTTTTTTACTGTAATACATTCAATTTGTTTTCATTTTTTCTTTTTTGATATTTAAATAATTTTGTGCACGTAGTCTTTGCTATCAGACATGCTACATTTTTAATGAAAGGTATACAATATTTTACATAAAGTTCGTTATAATTTGCTTTATTTTATTGTATATAATATTTTATTCA
The DNA here is from genome assembly GCA_021605095.1 of Caerostris extrusa. NCBI lineage: Eukaryota > Metazoa > Arthropoda > Arachnida > Araneae > Araneidae > Caerostris > Caerostris extrusa. The sequence continues at coordinate 40,497 of BPLR01021145.1, forward strand.
ATATTATTAATATCAATCAATTAAAATAAAATATATTTTTACCTTTCAAAAAAAATACTTTACTTTCGGACAGATTGGTTATTGATATCTTTTTTTGAAAATTCAGCTTATAGTAAGCTTACAAATAAATATGAGTTGTGAAAAATAACCCCGCATCGTTCAATTTTTAAGACTAAAAGTTGTAAGCCCAAATTTTTTTTATTATAATGCATTAAATTTCTTTCATTTTTTTTTTTTCTTTGATATTTAAATATTTTTGTACATATAGTCTTTGCTATCAGACGTATAGTAACGAAAGGTATATAATATTTAACATAAAGCTCGCTATAAATTATCTTTATTTTATCATAATAATTACATTCAATATTATTAATATCAATCAATTCGAATATTAATATTAATTTATTAATATAATAAATTAATATGATAATAATATAATATATATTTTTACATTTCAAAAGTATTTTGTTTCTCGACAGATCTGTTATTGATAATTTTTACGAAAATTCAGCTCATAATAAGCCTATAAATAAATATGAGTTGTGAAAAACAACCATGGCATCGTTCAATTTTTAAGACTAAAAGTTGTAAGCCCACAATTTTTTTTATTAGAATGCATTCAATTTGTTTTCATTTTTTTTTTCTTTTCGATATTTTAATATTTTTTGTACATATAATCTTTGTTATCAGACATAATGGAAAATGATCCTTGTAAGAAATAAAATAGAAAACCGAATAGGAAAAATTCAGTTTTCCTTTGGATTTCTAGTATATACGTAAATAATTGTTTATCCCTTTGTCGTACAGGGGAAATTGATTTTTATACCATCTTCAAGGAAGACTATAAGAAAAGTGTTCATTGTTGAAAATGTTGTTTTATATGAGCTTTTTATTTGTGTGTGTTTTTGTAAATATTTATTTGCATAGACATTTATGAAGTGCTAAACAGTTGATTGCAGTACAGACTATTGCAGTGAGAATGACAATAAGTAATGTAGTGAAGTAATACATATAGATTTCACCGCAATACTTTAGATTACTCTAGACTCTATAATACCTCCGATAATCTCTGCTATGCAATACTTTAGATTTAGAGCATTGCGTATTTCTCTGATTTTTCATGTATAAATAACAACAAACTAACTATACTATAATAAAAAATGGACTAATTTCCAAACACTTTTTATTACTAATATTCAGAAATACCATGTCTAATACCATGTCACTCCCTTTTCTCTAGCTCAAATTGAAGGACTTTCTGGCCAATGGATTTATAACAGGTAATAAGCTCTTGGTTCAGCTTCACTTGCCAAGCTCGTCAATTTGAGTGCGTGCACGTGTATATTTATTGTTTTACGAATTTTTGTTCTATCTAACCAAATTATTACCAATATAAAAGGAATAAAATTTTGTTCCAACAAAACTATTTATTTTTCATCATAAAATCGATCTTTTAAGATATGAAACTTGAATCCAAAGTTGTAAACTAATGTTTCTTTAAAACAGGAATGCACTGATTTATGTGAGACTATTCTCTATAATTTGATAATACAAGGGGGAAAACATCAGGAGTATCCTAACATATCATGACAAATTAATTTAATATATTGAAAAAGAAAATAATGATACATGATATTACATAAATTTAATATTTGCTTTTATATTTGGTTCTATATTTGTAGAAAAAAACGCGGCAATTTGATGAATCGGATGGTTTGTATTGGTAAATTTCTTTTTACATACTCATGCCCAAAAAGTTGGTTCACAAATATGTTTTGGTCTATCTCGTATTGTATTGTTTAGTAAAGTTATATTTATCAATTTTAAATTCAATTATTTAGTATTTAATTAAGTAATATTAAATTCAATAATTATTATTTAGTTTTATTACTTAATAAATAGTTTAATATTTAAAAATAGTTTAAATAGTTTTAATATTTAGGTTAGAGGAATTTTAAAATAAAACGTGCTTTAAAAAAATAAATATAGCAGAATACAAAAACAAATTATGAACCCTGTATCTTATATTTTTAATGACAAAAAAAAAAAGGATTTAATCTTCTGGTCTAGAATAAAATTGTAAATATTGAACAAAAATATTTCTTTTATATTTAAATGTTTATTTAACTTTAGCCCAATAAAAAAAGTAATATTACATATTTTAACCTATTATCAAAGTCTGAAAATCTTTTAAAACAGATTACAGATTATATTTTTAAATAAAATAGACAAATGATGAAAAGAGTTGCTGTTTACGCATTCTACCTCAAAATTTTTCCACCACGGACATTATCTAAAAGCCCGTTTCTAATAAATTGTCGATTATCTGAAGTAAACGACAGACATTTTAAGGTACATTTAGCCCCCTCATTCAACAGATAAGTTGTTTGACAGAGCACAACATCCTCTCTGCTAATGGAAGCTCATTAATTACCCATGCGGGCTCTATTATTACGGAAGACAAATGATTCCATGTCAGCGGGAAAGTCAACCATTCAAACTGTTACACCAACCACATCCTCCTCATATGCCATTTAACATGCGTTAACGGACGCTTTATGCATATGTCCAGAAAAGCAATTAGTGATTATTGTATGGTGGCAAATGAGAAATAATTGCACACATTTAAACCGTGTTGATCCCTAACAGGATTTGGCAATGTCCGCTTACCATGCTGAAAGACCATCTATCGTAATTATGCGAGTCGAGTTCTAAAATTGAGAAGCTGTTCAACTAGTAAGTTTAACGAAGAAGGTATTGTCCATTCCCCCCCCTATTTGTTTGATTTGCCTCCAGGTAATTTGAATTTATCTCGGGTCCTTTTGTTTGAATACTAATTGAGAAAAGGCCCATTTGCATCTCTGAATCTTATTGATCGTAAATCGTGTTAAAATCCATTAGTTATTCTGTGTAGTATTTGGAATGTATGCCAACAAATTAAATGGGCACGTTGCTGTGTGTTTAGAGGTGATTCCCTCACTGCATAATTTCGATCCATTTATTTAATCGATAAATAAAAACTTGTATACGATTGTAATGATGGATGCTACTCATAAATTACTTACGTGCTTTTAATATTAATTAGCAACCTTGTTTTATGATTTTTTATGTGTTAATAACAAATCTTTATCTTTAAATCACCCAGAATAAATGTATGTATTATAAAAATACATTATATAATTAAAGGTAATTAGAAACTTGCTTTTTTTGCTATAATTACATTCAGTTGTATTTAAAACTTTTTTTCTTTGTGCTTTATACATATGTGTACATATTGTGCTGGATGATCGAGTGACTAGCGCTCTGGCGCGCGGTGCCACAGTTTTCAGGTTTGAGTCCCGGTTGTACCATAGATTCTTGTAGTGTTTGTACTACTACACCACACCACATCATATCACATCACTGTGTCTAGAACTGAGTTGCCCCTTTATATTTTGGGAATGATGTTTCTTAGAAGTCTGACGGGCTCTGTGACGCACTACGGTCATATGAGACCTGGGGCCTACGGTTTAAAGTGATTCTGTACCACTACCAATATCTATGACACCGCCAAGACTCGAATCCAAAACCTATGGTACCATGAGCACCAGAGTGCTAACCAATCGGCCATCAGGCACTGATCTAATTTGACCTGTAGAGCTTTAGGCGTAGGGCTTGGACGTCGCAGGCGTGCCACTGCCCCCATTACTCGATAACCTACCCGTAAAAAGAAAACATCTCCTGTTTCGGAATCTGCCAGTAGGCAGACGGCCATGGTCCTACATGGACTGTTGTGCTAGGAGTTAGTTAGAAATATACATATTGTGAAATGAATGCAATACAGTGAAGGAAATATAAGACAAAATGCAAAGAATATTTAAGTGAGCTCTCCAGCTATTTTTTAATAGTGCAACAGACGTTGTTTATCTGATATATGCATGGAAATACAAAGAAAAAAATTGAATAACCATGAATTTCTTGAAACTATATTTAAATTACCTTAATTCTTACATTTAGAAAATTTGCAATATATGCAGAAATATAGAAAAATATTTAAAATTGTTTCATTTCGCTTGAAAAATTTTTCTTAGACTATTTTAATTTTATTATTATCATTTGAAAAAAATTAAGAACGATGAAAAAATAGGATGTGTGGTATTTTAGCTCTTTCTACACTATTTTTCCACTACTTTAATTATATCCGCTATTCAGTGTAGTTAAAAATTTTATGTCGTAAAAATTCAATACATTAATCAAAAATCTTTGACGGCAGCACAATTTTTGCATTTAAAAATGCCATCCATCAATGTGAAATGTTATTTTTTGTGTTATTATTTTTAAACTAAACTTTTAAGCTAAATTGCTGGATGGAAAGTGGCCAGTGCTGGCGGCTAATGGGCTAAGTGGATATTATTTATATTTTATTACTATTATATTTTTAATTTTATATTTCACCACAAATATACAAGCATACAAAATATAAATTACACATAGAGGAAGGAAAAAAAAAACAAGAAGAGAGGAGAAAAAGGAATACAATGATAAAATGTATCGCAAATTTTAAAGGCAGGCAAATTTTTAAACGAAAAATTTGAATACCACTTTTCTTTGAATAAGACAGTGAAAAAAAAAAAGTTAAAAAAATATAAGATTTTTAAATAAGTTTTTTTTAAGGTTTAAATATAAAAGATTTTTAAAATATATATTATTATTCCTTTGTCAATTATATATTATAATTATAATTCTTTTATTGTGCATTTTTTGTCATTAGCAGAAGAAATTATGAGAACTATCAAACCAGGAATCTTTTTTTTTTTTATAAAAAATCTTTTAAAATCACCTATATTATTATTGAAAAGAAATTGCATAATCGAAGGTTTACCAATAAATTATTACTTATATTAATTTTAAATATTTTTTATTAGCGGTTCAAATAAAGAATGATATTAATACCAATTATTTTGTAAATAATTGAATATTTTTATTTAACTATTATTTTTTATAAGTATTTAATGTTTAAATAATTTCAATTATCCGATTCTCGTGTTTTAAATATATTTATTCTATAAAAAAATATGCCAAACGAGCAATAAACAAGCTTATTAGAAATAAAGCTAAGTTGGCGACAAGATTGGCGATATTGGCAGATATATTTCTCGCAGTTGCTCGTGAATACTCAAAAGCACAAGACAGTTAATTAGCTTGACACTTGTCTAAAGGAAAGAAATTACACGAAAAATCGAGATTTGGGGAGAAAATTTTAAAAAGTGCGACAGCTGTCGTCGGAGTTGAATAATGGCTGTTTTTGCGGTGTTAATGGGCATTTAAAACTTTTCTTTTAAATTAACAGTTGATTTTCGAACACTTTGTCTCGCTTGAATTGTGTCGTTTAATAATTAAAATGTGAATAAAATTATGTTTGTTTTAAAAATAAACACTGTTTTAATTTGTTGCTAATTAACTAAATTCCATGTGCAAAGTAATCAAACAATCTCCGGATTATTAATTATTTTCTAATGATTTGTAATTTGTTTTTCCTGGACTATATGGTTTTTACTATTAGTTATATTATGGATCCATTTGTTCACGCTATTAAATTAATGTATTAAGAAGTATATAATTATAATGCTATTATCCGTTACACGGTAGTTAGTGGCTTGTTAGTGGCTAATATATAATCTACTATAAACGCAATGTGTTGTGCTGGCATCATTTAACTGTATCGATTTCCCTCTCAACTCTACCGTAATCCTCTTAACCGATTCCCTTAATTAGAAAGGTAACAACAGTTTATAGTATGGAATTCTATGTAATGCTCCTTTTGCGTGTTTGTATTATTGAAGCAATATCGTACTATTAAATGTAAACTATTTTCCCATTTTATAAGATTAGTGGTTCATATAAAACACATTTTCAGGATAGGTAATTTTTTTCTAATTTAGGTGGCATTTTTTTTTTTTTTGGTCTAATTTATTGAAAATAAAAAAAGTTTGAAGGTTTTTTTTTGCTTAACTAATAAATAGTTATGTTTCCTTAATAATAGTCATATTCTGCAGAATTTTGTACTGCCTTGAAGTTGGAGTGCGATGTATTTTTAAAAATTAATACAACAATATCGAAGTAGGGTTTTTCGGAAGTGAACTGAATGTAGTGAAAGGTTGAGAGAAGAAGTTTTGTCCAAAGTATAACAGGCCTGGCTTGATGGCCGAGTGACTAATGCTCTGGCGCTTAGTGCCATAAGTTTTGAGGTTGAGTCCCAGCGGTGCCATGGTTATTTGCAGTGTTTCGGAATCCATTTTAAACTACGGCCCAGTTTAATATACTACTACTACTACTACACCTCACCACATCACTGTGCCTAGAGCTGAGTTGCCCCTTTACAGTTTGGGAATGATGTGGGTGAAATGAATGGACGCACGATGACTGCAGAGCGTTAGACGTAGGAATAACAACCCTACCCTTTAAAAATACAGTATCTTCTGTTTCGAGATTCTGCCAGTAAGTAGATGGCGATGATCCAACATGGACTATAGTGCCAGGGAGTTAGTGCTTATTAGTATGAAATGAAAAAAAAAAATGAAAAATATATTCATGAGGGCAGATAACATTTAAAACATGAAATATTACTTTATTTCATTTTTCAATACTATTTTATATTTTTACCAGCATTGAAAACTAATAAACTCGTCAGTCTGTTGACAACTTTCTTAATAAACTAATCAAGTTTCTATGGGAAAAAGGTAAATATATACCGTGAGATTTTCCAGTGGTAACGAATGTGAGGAACTCAACGGCTACCGAGTTAATTGCAGTTGTAATTAGTGACTGCAAAGCTTAACCAACTGGGCCTAATCAAATATTGATTATCCTACTATTTTTATACAATGGAAGGGCCTCAGCGCTTGGCGCTCTTTTGTATTTCATGAATAATCGATAAAACACACTGCCATGGGTGTTTGGTTCAGAATCTACTTGGAGGTCCCGGATGACTGTAAGACGTCAGGCAAAGTTAGACCTACGGATGCTCCATCACAATGGTGCCCCCTTTCCTAGAACATAGTAGGACATTGGACGATTGCAGGATCCCAGGACATGACACAACATTGCACGATGATGAATAATCTATGCCACGAACATTGCAGACATTGGACGATGATGGTGACCAGGGTGGTCTGATATTGACGATAATGGTACGCACATGGTAGAATATTGGTCGACGATGTGACAGGATTTTGGATGGAGAATGTTGAACGATGATGTCAGGCCACAACAGGATAAGACATTAGACGATTATGGTTTGGCGATGATGGACGCCAATAAATGGCAGGAAATTGGACTATTATTTTATGCCGCAACAGGAAATTGACGATGATGGTATGCCACAACATGGCAGGATATTGACCATTATGGTGAGCCAGGACATTGAGTGATGATGGTACGGACATTGAGGACATAATAGGACGAAAGGAATTTCAGGGGCGAAATTTTTTTCTTGCGTTTTTATGGAGAAACCCAGGAAGCTCCCTCAGTCAATTAACTGTCGATGTAAAATGCTTTACAAATGATATCACAATCTGCACCGAATCGATTCATTATTAAAGCAGTGATTTTAATGTACACCACCAATGGAATTTAAACCTTTGACCTCTTGCACTAGTTGCTATTGAGGTCACTGCTTTTTTGTATAAAACTACTAATCGAATTATCAACATACCTAAACAGAAATATGCAGACCATGCCGCAAGACAGAGGTTGAATAATTCACAAAACGAGTTTAAAAATGCACAAATTAAATAAGAATCTATTGATAAAGCACATATGACAAATTAATTTAAATATATTCATTAAAGAATTATTAAAAAAGAACTACAGACTAGGAATAATAATGAATAATGAAAAAAAAGATAGAAAAAAATTGTCTTGAATAGATAATTAAACATTATTCATTTCATGTCTTAAATTGGATCATAAATCTAAAAAATAGTTAACAATCTGAGCAATCCTTTACTATTTAATAGTATTGTATATTTTTAATCCCTTTCTCTTACAATATTTTGACCAATGCGAAAAAAAAAACTAATATAAACAATATAAAAAGTTATTAAAATGAAAACTTTTGAAATTATTAATTTTAATGTTGAAAAGACCATAAAATTTCAGGGATGATAAATTCTATTGACTGTTAAATTCATTTGAAATTATAACTATTACAAATGGATGAACAATTAAATGAAAACTAATAGTTTTCAGAATTATAATCCCTCAGCTATAATATATTCCTATTATATTCATTCCATCTATTAAACTAAATGATTTAACTACAAGTTGCTAATATACACTGAGTTACAAGTGTAAACTAATGTATTTACCTCCAACAATCCACAACACGGGCTTTGTTGGCTTGTTAATGCTTAATATATATCGAGGACTGTGAATCTAATGTGCATTATTATCGTTTCGCCTAATTATCTGCTCACTCTCAAATTATAATGTGAGACTGTTCTCAATTGATTCTCTTGCTCGAATGTAATAATAGATTTGGTAAATTAATTTCAGATAATATTTCTATTATTCATTTAGTGTGTTCTTTTATTTGTATTGCAGAAATGTTAAATTTATATTGCTAATTATTATTTGATTTTAATAAATCAAACTAACACTTCTAGCATTCGGTGCCACAAATTTCGAGTTTCAAGAATTATTCAAACATTCATGGCCTTCAGTGCCATGAATGTTTTTAGTAGTTGTGAATCCGCTTTAATCCGTAGGTCCCGGTCAAATATGACTACTAATGATATAACACCACATCACATCATCGTGCCTAGAGCTAAGTTGTCCCTATACAGTTTGGGAATGATGTGGGTGAGAAAGAAGTCTGACTGGGTTCCGTGACTCTCTACGGTCATATGAGATAGGGACCTACGGCTTAAAGTGAATTCCGAACCACCACAAACACCCATAGCACCACCAGGATACGAAGCCGATAACTGTGGTATCGTGCACCAGAGCGCTAGCCACTCGGCCATCAAGCCCCTGGTCTAATATGACTGTAGAGCGTTGGGTGTAGGGCTGACAATTCTACCCCGTAAAAAGAAAACATCTCTTGTCTCGTAATCTACCAGTAGGCAGACGGCCTTGGCCTACCATGGGGGGCTGTTGCGTCAATGCAGAAGACGAAATTAATACTTACACACCTTTATACCAGTTCTAATAGGCTGTAGCAAGCCGGCAAGAAGAGTTGGATTTGATTCTTGCTATTGTTGTTGCTACAATGCCAACTTTAAAAAACAAGTAGAATCTGTGGAGATTCGGACTGGATTGCATTGATTATCTAGTTGTTTTCTCTGTTTGCAACGCTCAAATGTGAGTTAGTTACTCATGAAGAGTTATTTGAGTCTCGCCCCTGCTTTTCAAAATCGGATTTTATCCTGTGACATCTCTTGACTATTAATTTTAGCGTTTAAATATCTTCGGGCATAATTATTCAAATATTGATTAATGGAACCAATCGAATAATCCCTTTTTGCACTAAATTCTTGCAAATTTAAAACAAGTACTAGTAAAATGTGTTACATAATGTAATTCTTTAGTTCCTTTTATTTCAAATTTTCGTTTTATTTGTGTGTGTGTATACACTCAAGAGCCAAAACATTATGACCACCCCTACATTTTGCAATGAACTCGCCTGGATGACGTGGAAGGCCCGTGATCAGGTGGAAGTGGTATTTAACTGGTATTAAGTGGTGGTATGAATCCATGCCAAGGCGGGTTGAAGCTGTGTTGCGCCAAAGGTGGGCCAACTTGTTATTGATAGTTGGTCATAATGTTTTGGCTCTTGAGTGTATATATTGCACTTTACAAGTTGCAGTTACCCGTGGACTTTAAAAATAGCAAACAGAACATTTCTTTTTACTATTTCAACGTATTACTTGCTATTTCTACTGTTTAAAAACAACGTGTTTTAAGAAATAGAAGCAAATTTATTTTAAACTCTGTTATCAATTTAACTTGTGATTTCGATCTTATTTTTTTAGATTTCTATTTTAAACTAGTTCTTTGAAAAACATAGGAATATATAACTAAATTTAAAAATAAAAATCAAGTTTGCTAATAAGGTTTTTTTTCAAGTCAGTTCAAAGCAAATATAGCTATTATTGGGAAACTAAGGCGAATAAAATGAAACAAAAATAATAATCACTGTGAGTATAAGTGACGTATTGATATTGATGTCAATAAGTATTTATAAATGTTTTATTTTATTAAAGTAAAATTTATGTAATTAAGTAAGGATCCACCATGCAATCCCACAAAAAGTTATAACCTTTAACTCAGAGTTCATTGATAGATTTCTTTCAAGGACGGGTTGACCCTTACGTTAGACTTTGTAACTTGCACGTTTTTTTGGACGTTAGACATTGGAGCCGATAATGGGAGAGGGTAAAAAAGAGAAAAGGGAGTGTGCAGAGTCGAGTGAAGGGTTTCATTGAGTATGGAGGATGCAAGACTGGAATGAAGAGTTTCAGGCAGTACGGAGGGTACAAAGATTCTTAAAAACGAACTGGCTTTTAAGATGATTTTGTAAATATTTGTTATGTAATTGTGTTTTGTGTTTACGAGTTGCGAGTGTTGGCTTTGCAATTTTAATAAATGGGGCAGGTAAACATCGCGTTTTTATTTTGAGAAATAATTAAATTTATATCCATGAATAACACTGAACCAAAACCACATTCATATCAAGCCCTAACATTACTGCATATTAGAAATTTTTGAACTTAAATATTTATTTAAAATAAAATTTTTCCCATTAGAGTCTGTCTGTTAACAATGTATATTTTATTGTCTTTTATTTATCTCCGATTCCTATTCTTATTATAATAAAAAGGTAGATATAAATATATTTTTAAATAAATCATCAATCACCGTATAGGACTTCATTTATTTTCTTTACTTTGTTGCTTCTTTTAAACCGTTCTTACTTGTGACGGCAGAAAAGTTGAAAGATTTCGAATTTTCCTTTTTCGTATTCCTTTGCACCACCGTTTAAACAAAACATGGCGCGGGGGCACAATTTTTCCCCCCCCTTTATATGCGAAATTTTTCTTCTTCGAACAGACATGTTCCAAAGATTTCATCCCCGAACAAGCCCTCCTCTTTCTCCTGACTTAATCAATCTTTGAGTGGAAAAGTTCTGATGTTCCATCCCTCCTATTCTCGCTGACAAATAAATCCCCAGAAAACATTCCATTCTTCTCGAATGCGTGATCGAGTATGGAACGTCGACTGATTTACGATTCGCCTCAACCTTCCTCGACAACTATCTGTGTCTTTGAAACTGGGGATGCGATTTTGTGCGGTGAAAAATAATGAACTGAAGAATTATGCTCTGATTCATACAAAGCTGTTTCCGCAAATTTGTCTTTTAGAATTAGAAATAAAGAGTAAAAGGGAACGTTTTATTCTACAGAGAATGAAATTGTTGCAATTGGTTTGTTTTAAATTGATTAGAATTGCTGAAATTTTGGGATTTGTTTTAAAAATTTTAACTGGTACAGTCTGTCAACATACATTTATTAAAATAACCAGATTTATGAAATTATGAATAGCTTAAAAGATTTAAATTTACGATAAAATAAAACAATATTTTATTGAAGTGTGTTATAAGGGGCCTGATGGCCTTGCGACTAGCGCTCTGACGCTCTGTACCACAGGTTTCGTATTCGAACCCCTTCGGTGCCATGGATGTTTGTAGAGGTTCGGAATACACTTTAAATTGTAAATCCCAGTCTAATATGACTGTAGAGCTTTGGATGTAGGGCTGGCAGCCCTACCCCGTGAAAAGAAAACATCTCCTGTTTCTGAAATCTGGCTGTAAGCAGACGGCTTTGGCCTACCACGGGCTGTTGCGCCAATGAAGAAGAAGAAACTAATATCTACACTCGTTGCGCAGAAGTATAGGATTTGATCCTTGTTATTATTATTACTACAATGCCAACTTCAAGAAACAAGTATAATACATGGAGATTAGGATCAATAATTTCGCTTTTACAGTTGGATGATCTATTGAGTTGTATTATAATAAAAATGTAGATACATATATTTTTAAAATAAATCATCAATCACCATATGACTTCATTTATTTTCTTTACTTTGTAGCTTCTTTTTAAACCGTCCTTACTTCTGACGGCAGAAAAGTTGAAAGATTTCGAATTTTCCTTTTTCTTATTCTTATTTCTCGCACCACCGTTTAAACAAAACATGGCGCGGTGGCACAATTCTTCCCCTTTATATGCGAAATTTTTCTTCTTCGAACAGACATGTTCCAAAGATTTCATCCCCGAACAAGCCCTCCTCTTTCTCCTGACTTAATCAATCTTTGGAGCGGGAAAAGTTCTGATGTTCCATCCCTCCTATTCTCGCTGACAAATAAATCCCCAGAAAACATTCCATTCTTCTCGAATGCGTGATCGAGTATGGAACGTCGACTGATTTACGATTCGCCTCAACCTTCCTCGACAACTATCTGTGTCTTTGAAACGGGGAGATGCGATTTTGTGCGGTGAAAAATAGTGAACTGAAGATTTATGCTTTTGGATTCATACAAAACTATTTCCTCAAATTTGTCTTTTGGAATTAGAAATAAATAAAAAGGGGAATGTTTTGTTCCACCGAGAATGAAATTGTTGCAATTGGATTGTCTTAAATTGGATTACAATTGCTGAAATTTTGGGATTTGTTTTAAAAATTTAAACAAATACAGTTTGTCAATATACATCTGTAAAAATAACTAGATTTACGAAATGATAAATATTTCAAAAGATTAAAATTTACTGTAAAAAAATTAATATTTTATAAAAGTAAGTGATAAAAAGGGGCCTGATGGCGGAATAATTCGCTCTCGGTGCCACAGGTTTTGGATTCGAGTCCCGGCCGTGACATGGATGTTTGTGTGGTTCGAATCCACTTTATACCGTAGGTCACGGTGTAATATGACTGTAGAGCGTTGGACATAGAGCTGGCAACCCTACCCTCGTAGAAAAGAAGGCATCTCCTGTCTTGAAATCTGTTAATAGGCAGACGGCCTTGGCCCATCAATGGAGCTATTGATCCAATGAAGAAGAGAAGAGGTGATAAGGAGCTTAAATGGCCGAGTGCGTAGGGCTCGGTGCCACTGGTTTCGGGTTCGAGTCCCAGCGGTGCCATGGATGTTTCTGGTGGATCAGAATCCAATTTAAACCGTAGGTCCCGGTCAAATGTGATCGTAGAGTGCTGTCTTGAGGTTTAGCCAGTCTTCAGGCCTCGTGGTTTCTCTCTAAAATGAAGCTGCATATTACGTTTCGCCATGGACCAGTCGCCTGCAATGTGGTCTATCGGACCTGCTGTAGGTTTTCCTACACCAGAGGGATTAGTAACAACAACAGAAGTGATAAAAATCAAAATTACCATTCTATAATATGCAATTAATTGTAAAATTGACATTACAAAAATTTATATACCGAAAGTGCTTTTGCGGAATATGACTCGAATTCACTCTTATTTAAGCAGGAACAAAAAAATCTCGTTTTGTTATTGAAAAAGGAATCTTGAGTATGCATCATAGAGTAACAGTATAATAGAGCTCTCATCGGAGTTGCCCATCTGGTGCAAACATGATGCTTATGTGTGATCATACAACCTCTCGTAACTTTTACTTTGTTGTAGTTTAACATAACAGAGCTTGGCGATTTTTTTGGAAACAATATTTACTGTTGGCTATTATTGCTACTTTATACTGTTATCGCGAAATGAGAAAAAGTTCTATTAATTCAACGTTTTTTAAAAGAAATGGTTCATTTTGTTTTATCTGTAAATAAATTTAATTTTTCCAAAAATTTTACGTTTGTATCTTACTAATAAATTTTCTTGTGTAATATATTTCATCCAAAACGATTAAAAAAAATAAAAACCTTCATTTATGTTATGAACTTTTGTAAAAGCCAACGGCCATACCATGCTGAATATACCGGTTCTCGTTAGATCACCGAAGTCACGCATCATTGGGAGCGGTCAGTACTTGGGTGGGTGACCACCTGGGAACATTCTTTTTATTCCGTTGGCATTCATAAATTTGGGACATGAATGGCCGAGTGTCTAGCGCTCGGTGCCACAGGTTTTGGGTTCGAATCCCGGCGGTGCCATGGATGTTTGTAGTGGTTCGAATCCACTTTAGCTGTAGGTCCCAGTCTCCTATGACTGTAAGAACGTCACGGAGCCAAAAGTCAGACTTCTACCTACGGGTGCTCCATCACAATAGAAGCTGCTTCCTTCCCTTTCAATCATGAGTACGTATGGGCTCGTGGGCTTGGCCAGCCAAGTGGGATAAGAAACAACAAAACACTTTTTGTAATGTTATATTATATTTTATTTAGCATTATCAGAGTAATAAACAAATTTACATTTCTAGTATCTATTTATCTTTAATAAACACGTAATTAAATAAATGTATAACTTGAGAAGAAGAAGTTAAGGTATTTCTCTGGATTTTCATAATCGTTTCGTAATATGTTTACGCTTTTTTAAAAAATAAATGAGCGCATGGAAAAAGAAGCTAAGCGGCGATACAACGCCAATTGTAGTAATGAAATGGACGGGAATGTTTGCTTCAAGTTTCTGTATCTTAAGAATAGAGGACCCGCTCTATTTCAATATTACTTTATGGTATACATCAAGCAATTCGTATTGTTATTGTTCCAATTAAAAAGACTTAAGACAGTAAATTGGTGTTGATGTTCAGAATATTTAAAATTAAGTTAAGGAGAAATGGGGCTTGATGGCCGTGTGGCTAGCTCTCTGGCACTCGGTACCACAGGCATCGGCTTCGAATGCCGTCGGTTCACTTCAAACACTACATTCACACATAACACTGCATTCACTTTAAACAGTACATCCCGGTCCTAATAGGATAGTAGAGCGTTGTGGGGGTAGTGTTACTCGCGTCCATAGCATATATTCAAGCTACACGTGCCCCTTGGGTAGTGCTAAGTGAGTAACAGCAGTGCAGCCCTTACTTATGGCATAAAGATTAACTGTCTGCATTACCAGCTGTATTAGAACAACAACAACAGTTAAGGAGAAATGAAAATTGTTGTGATGAAATTTTTAAAAAAATTGTTAGGAAAGCCGGACAGTTTAAACTATTATGAATTATAAAGCAATTGGACACACTTTTAACAAACTCATAGCTTACGACCAAGGATATTGAATGTTTCGGCGGCAACTTGTTAGTGTTACTTTTATAGCTCCTGAATATGCTATATAATAATTTCAGGATTCATGGTCGGTCAGTCCACTTTTGTCAATATGCATTACATAAATTTTTGAAATATAAACTAAATTTTTGTTCCTCTTTCGATATGTTTTAATTAACATTAAATAATAACAAATTCAAAATATTTTTTTCTATTTAGAATTGTTCGAGATACAGATTTGGAAATTAATGCGAATTTTTATTTAGTTTTATGTACTTGAAAATGTGACGTGAGTAATTAGAAATATCCGGACAAAATAAATATAAACAAGCTTTATTGTATCATAATGATAAAATAAATTTAAAAAAGACATGATGAATTTACTCAAGTATATGACATGAATATAACACGACTTTTGCAATTCGTTAAAAACAACAAGTGGAGATGATTTAGATAACTGCGAAGAAGAAGATGTTTGTTTTGATGATTATACGCGAAACTTATGGCGACAAATGTTTTTGTACTATCTTTATCTTTCTTAATTTTCAAAAGTTTTAAGGTGCTGCTATGTCCTAATAAATACTTACTTTTTTATTTGTAGATGTTTTTTTTTTGCAGAGACACAAGTCGCCCTTTGTGATAAAAGGACTTAATATATTTTTTTCTGATAGAATTAATAAACCAATTTTTTTAATTAAAATATTGAAATTTTCTCTATGTTTTTTTTTTCTGAGCTTATCGGATTGAGCGACTCAATAGTATCAGTGGCCAGGTATTATATTAAAATTATAGACAAATAAGACAATGTTATATACATGTTTTGGCAAACATTTTTTGCTGTTGGAAATCGGTGCCTTCGTGTTCCTCATATGTATGCCGTGAACAGTCCACATATGCCGATGATGGTAAGATTTGTATTGGAGAAAATATGGAAAATACCCACCATGTAGCTTGACGGTCTATGAGATGTTCTACACACAATCGCCATCGAATCTCCTTACTTTGAAAGCAATGATTCCAACAGATATCACCAATAGATTCTGACCTGAGCCCTCTTGTACACAACATCACCACTAAGCTTTCAGTTGGCCAAACAAAACAATTGGAGAACAATTTTTTGTAATTCTTTTATAAAATATGACTGCAGATATATATAAAAAGAAATATATTTTTACAAGAATAAATAAAACAAATGGTAATTATTGCTCTTATAAGAATCAATAGCGGACGAATTCCAGCGTCTGTCGCAAAATATTACGAGGACACTTAGAAAATATTAATAGCGTTTATACTTCTGAAACTTGTAGTGAACTTTCGAAAAAGCAGAATAGCCGGCGGGGATTCTCGAAATTGATGAAACTGTTCCAAAGCGGTTTTGTACAATACGTTTGCATAAGATTTCCTTGTTCAAATTTATCTATGGAATAAAAACTGCAACTTTTATTCGTTTCAAAAGTGGAATCTATGGCAGTAATAGTTACTTTATTTACAAAGGTCTTTAGATATTGAAGTAATGGGCTTATATTTCTTTCGTGGAATTCTTGTTCAAGATATAAGTTTCCAAATCATATACCATATATCATGAGCTTGATGCTATATATTCAGTTGAACGGAAAGAAATGTTTTGTACCTACCTAAAAAGAAAAGTTTAACTACGAAAGAACTTATAAAGTTAAGAACTATAAAAATTTATTATAAAAGAAAAGTTTAACTTTACCTAAATTCAAGTCCATATGATTTCCCAAATTCGATTTTGATACCATTTTTCAATTTAATATCGTTTCTTTTATTTTACACTACATTAAACATATATTTAAATTTTTATTTTCTGAGACGTGATAAAATATGATTTGTATATTATTCATATCATGCTTTTTTGAGTTTAGGTTCCATGGAGATGCTGCAGAAGCAGCTCGAATGATCTGTTTTATGTATCCACTACCTGTAAACGAAATTCAAGTTCAATGTTGATTTGAAAAGTTCTGGGATGAGAAATTTAATCTTGAAAATGAGCAGAGAGAGTAATTTTCTAATGCAGGTTGCTGATGATGATTTGAAAGCACTGGCTGAGCCAGAATGTCGTATACCAGTCGAGGAACAAGGTGATAGACTCTGCTGTGGACAAATATTCCCTAAAACCGATAGGAAAGGTTTTTCAAGCTGGTGTGTAGGTTTTTGACAAGACTTATTTTACTACGATTATCTTGATTTCTTTCATTCGGTGGTTCAATTTGTTTTATTAGTCGCAGTTTTTTTGTCCGAGAAGTATTCGTCCATCAATTCAAACATTTATTGAGGTTTCATTTATTTATTTATATACAGTTAATATTTACAAATTATACAGGGTAGGGAATTGATGTTAACACTCCGGTGGTAATAGCTCATCTGAAAGCGTTGCTTCGTGTTGTAAAAACTTACAAATTCCAACATAACTTACAGATCAAAACCGTCAGCCATGAATAAATGTTAGCATATCACTAGTCATAAAAAGATAAAAATCGATCCTTATTTTAAAAGTATAACGATTGATGGTGAAAAGTGGATACTTTATACAAAAATTACTCGAACAGGACGAAAGTTAAGCCGAAAAGAAAAACCTATTTCCTCTGCAAAACCAGAATTGCATTTAAAGAAGGTTCTGTTTTTCGTTTGATGAGATATGAACTGCTTGACAATAACCGCGCTATCACTTCAGGTATAAACTGTCGACAATTAAAGCGACTTTATTTACTAAACGACCTGTATTACGCAATAGAAGAGCTGCGATCCTTCAACAAGATAACGTCTTAACCTCATTCAGTTATTCGTGGAATAAAAACAGAATGAATTAATAAGAATAAAAACTGAATGAATTTGAATAGAAATTTAAACCTCATCCACTTTATAGTCCAAACATAAGATCCACCAGACTATTATTTACTTAGGTCACTGCAGCATTTTGTTGATGACATATACAGGAAATCGAAAGTTCTCTAAATGAGTATTTTGCTAAAAAAAAAAAAAAAAGGTTTTTAATCAAAATTGCTCGAAAGATAATTATATGTTATAGAAAATGATAGAGAATATATTAATGATTAAATGTGTGTAAGAATAAATATTTTTTTCTTTTCAAAATTGTTTATATAAAATTTGCATTACTTTCCATTCGACCTAGTTTAATGAATCTTTTTATGCAGCGCTGTTGTTTGAGAAATTTAGAAAGAATATAATTTGATGGAGAATGATGAATATCAGATATTGTGAAACGAGTTTAAGCTAAGTGTATGATATAATTATTCAGATCAAATTTAGGGTTGTGCTGGAAGGAATGTTTAATTTTTGTGGAATGTTTACAACTGAATTGATTTGAAGTCGATGCTGTAATTAACTTATGTAAATTTCAATAACATACAGTGATAGCTTGAGATAAGATAAAATACGATTGTATTCTCTTCAAGGTTCTATAAGATTCTTATGCTCTCTGACATCATTTTAATTTGGCAATTAAATAGTTCCTATTCAAAAAACCTATATTTAGGTGACTCAAGGTGACTCATTAGGTGACTCAATAATTACTATACAACTTAAAGTGGACTTCAAAGGAACTGCATGTGTTTGTGGACTCTTTCTAATACTAAAACATGAACAAACAATAAAACGATATCGATTGAAAGACTTATAAATAAGTAGCCCGTTTTACAAATTGTTTCAGATCATGAAAGAATGTCCAAATATTTTTTGTTATTTATTTCCGGAATATTAAGCAGAACTTCGATGAAATAATCCAAATTAAAAAAATCTATGTCTGTCGACGTAATATTTATTAAGCTCACTATAAGAAAAGGATGGAAGGAAAATGATACACTCGTAGAAGGCAACTAAATAATCGCAGCTGCACGCGAACAAGGCTGGACACGTACGTTCTATTGCCACAGATTCAAGCGATACTAACTGCAATTTTGCCAACGAGTTTTTGTTTGAAATCGAATGAGTGGCATCTGTTGAGTTGCCGTTGCTAAGTAATTTCCACTTCGCAATTCTGCATTGAAAACTGCATTGATTTTTAGCTAAACAATTTCTGGGCACCCGTGCTTAAGAATTTGAGAACACTTAACTGGAAAATAAGTTTTTGAATTCTTATATATACACTGAAGTGACAAAAGTCATGGGATACCTCTTAATATCGTGTCGGCCCCTCCTTTCGCCCGGCGAAGTGCAGCAACTCGACGTGGCATGGACTCAACAAGTCGTTGGAAGTCTTCTGCAGGAATATTGAGCCATGCTGTCTCGAGAGACGTCCATAATTGTGAAAGCGTTGATGGTGCAGGATTTTGGGCACGAACAGACCTCTCGATAATGTCCCATAAATGCTCGATGGGATTCATGTCGGGCGATCTAGGTGGCCAGATCATTCGTTGGAATTGTCCAGAATGTTCTTCAAACCAATCGCGAACAAGTTGTGGCCCGGTGACATGGCGCATTGTCATCCATAAAAATCCATCGTTGTTTGGGTACATGAAGTCCATGAATGGCTGCAAGTGATCTCCAAGTAGCTGAACATAAGCATTTCCAGTCAATGTTCGGTCCAGTCGCACCAGAGGACCAAGTCCATGCCATGAAAAACAGCCCACACCATTACGGAGCCACCACCAGCTTGAACAGTGCCTTGCTGACAGTTTGGGTCCATGGCTTCGTGGGGTCTGCGCCACACTCGAACCCTACCATCAGCTCTTACCAACTGAAATCGTGACTCATCGGACCAGGCCACGGTTTTCCATTCATCTAGGGACCACCCGATATGCTCACGTGCCCACGAGAGTCGCTGCAAGCGATGTCGTTCTGTCAGTAAAGGCCCCCGAGTCGGTCTTCTGCTGGAATAGCCCAAGAAAGCCAAATTTCTCCGCACAGTTCTAACAGACAAGTCCCTTGTACGTCCCACATTGATTTCTGCGGTTATTTGACGCAGTGTTGCTTTTCTGTTAAATTTACGACTCTTTGCAGACGTCGCCGGTCTCGGTCGTTAAGTGCAGGCGGTCGACCACTGCGCTGTCCATGGTGGGATGTTATGCCTGAAATGTCATACTCTTGGCACACTCTTGACACAGTGGATCAGAATGTTGAATTCCCTAACGATTTCGAAATGGCATGACCCATGCGTCTAGCTCCAACTGACATTCCGCTTTCAAAGTCTGTTAATTCCCGTCGTGCGGTCATCATCACGTCAAAACCTCTTCACCGAATAACTTGAACAGAAATAAAAGCTCTGCGTAAGCAATGCGCATTTATACCTGTTCTACGCGATGCTACTGCCATCTGAAAATTTGCAAATTGCTATCCCATGACTTTTGTCACTTCAGTGTATTTAAAAATCATACATACTATAAAGTAACCACTATGAAAGATTTATTGCTTATTACATATAACAATTTATATCATACAAGTCGACAGGACAAAAACAGGATAAAACTTTTTGATCATAATTTTAAAAGTGCATATTTTCTGATTTTAGTGGGAAAAAGTATTCTCAAATAAACTGTATTTGAAATAAAAAACAAGTAATATAAAAAAAAAAAAAAAATTTAAATTCACTTCCTACTTTTTTTTTTTCAGTATATTGAAGAAAGTCCTTTATAAATAAAGTTGAAATTTCCTCTTACATCAGGCGCCATCTATTGGTAGATACATGCAACTTAAATCTAAAAACTAAATTTAATGAATGAATTAATATTTGAAAAACTGTATTAACATCCAGTGTCATCCACTACAAGTTAAAAACGTATTTGAACTTGAGTGGATGAATAAAAGAATTTTATGAACGATTGACAATTTAAACAAGATATATAGGGAGAGTGTGAACTAATAGAAGGAATTTAAAAAAACTGATCCATTAAAGCGTTATTGTTATAAATAACAACAATAAAAAAGCAAGAATCTTTGTTTTTAAAATGGCATCAATGGATATAAAACAATGCCAAAGGACAGTGGAAACAGAACTCAGGAAGTTATGCCTGCGATGATTTATGCAACTTTTTCTTTTTTCCTTTTTGGTTTCTTTCAGAGCGTACATCAAAACCTCGGCGTCGTTTTCAAAAAAACTCTTTTTCTTTCAGTGCCTCTCTCCATTTCTTTCGGCGAAGTCGCGTTTCCTCCCTAAATCGAGTTTTCTGCTTCCACTGGAGAAGAAGACTTAAAAAATGATGTTTTTAATGCGCCTTTATGAATACACCAGGAACACCAGGGCAGATACAGGGTGTACGTTTAGCCGGCATCTGCTCAGAGAAGTGGTCCAAGTCATTAATGGTGGTGGAGTAAGTACATGCCGAGATTAATGGAGCTTAGATTTTGTAACACAATCTTAAGTTGGCAAAGGAACACTTGGAGGAATTGTTGGGATTTAACAGAACTACAGGATTAAATGGAACAATAAATAACATAAAATAAACGAACAACTACCGAAATTCTGAATAGTAAATAAATTTTTAAACTGTTATTTAAAAAAGCAAAAAATGCCTATCCTTGTCCCATGAGAAAAAGTTAATTTTCATGTATTAAAAAAGATAAATTCATTTTTAAAATTTGTAAAATTACAACATATTGTATTATATTTTAGTTGCAGTTATCTCTAGATTAGCTTGAGTTGGACATCCACAATAAGAGAACTTGATTCGAAAACCCCATGTATTGTTTTCCTGTTTGGCTATAATTGCGTTCTCATTAACGTTTGAAAATTTTAAGAGCTGTAAGCCAAACCGTATTTTATGCATTTTAGATGAAAATATAAATTTATGCTGTTTGGTTTTGTTAACTTTCCAATGGGAGGAGAGAGAGAATAACCATTCAGTATAGTGTTATTTTATTTTTTTTTTTTTTTTTTATTTTTTTTTTTTTGGTCACACATCGAAATATTTATGATGTTCTGGAAGATAACTGGAGGCTTGCTCTTAAGGAAAATAACGGAGCTAACATTCAATGAATGTTTCAAATCTGACGTCTCAGTGTAGGGGATGCACACAATCTGTATTGCCCGTTATTTTCTACCTTTTTGGCTCGATGAGGGTAAACGAATAAAGGTGTGTGAACTCCCAAGGTGGCTAACTGATTTGCTGGTGAGCCACGTGCCGCTGGGGAGCATTAGAGCTGAGATTTAATCCGCTGGCGGCATAGCTGTAAACACTGTTTCAAAAACGAGAATATTCGATGGCTTTTGTGATGTTCAGCATCTTGCCACGTTGGTCAAACTCCAACTAGTGATGGGAGTTTTTCGGGTTTTCTCCCATACGATGCGCAAATGCGGTAGTTCTCCCGGAAGGCATTTCCCTCCTTATCAGTGACACGGAGCCAAATCTGACTTATACCTATGGGTGTTACATCATAACAGAAGCTGCCCCCTATACCTCCATCCATGAGTAAACTACTCATGGGATGTCCGTCAGGCGCTGCAGGACACTGAAGATGAATTATAAACAAAAAAACAAAAACAGCTTCAATATCACCCTATCTACCGTTTTGTAACAAAATACGTAACGTGTTAATTTTGGACCCTGGATTACAATGAATCTTTCGATATCCTGATCATTTTGTAACAAACTACAGGAGTGAATCGTTTGAAAGATGCTGAATGTCTTTGTTATTTTTCGAAAAGTGACGAAAACCCGAAAATATTTTTTGAAGCCGATAAACTGATAAACTACTGACAATTTATTCTAGCCTTATTGACTTCTTAACTGATTATACCAAGTATATTCAGATCTTATATTAGTATCTATTCAAAACGCCCGAATTTATCCGTGCGAAGAGAATGAATTTTTAATTCTGAACTAAAAGGAGTATTTCAGGTTACAATTGTGAATGTTTTCAAAATGATACGAGTTAATACGTTATATTAAAGCGTTTGGCAATTGTCATTCTATCGCCATGCCATGTTGTTTTTACAGAATTGACTCGGATGTCCTTAGTACAAAAGATTGGTTGCATTAGATTTTGGCATTTATTTCGTTAGCTTTTTTAGAAACCCGCCAAAGTGAAGAAATTGTGATAATAACAGCAATACATAGTATGGTGATCTCGAAGGCTCTGTAGATAAACCAAAAAGATTATAGTGCTAATTCTAATATGTAATCGAAAAAAAGATAAATTTATACCTAAATTCCTACTATAAACAAAAACAGGATAAAAACTAAACAGTAGTGATCAGAATAAAATATATATAAAATAAATAGATCAATAAAATTTATAAACAGTATTTATCACAATATTTAACAACGCATATTTCCTGATTTTAGGGGAAAAATTTATTCTGAAACTATATTCCGAAAAAAAAATCGTTAAAATATTAATTTTATTGAGATTGAATAGTCTCTACTGTTGAGATAAGAGAAGAGCTTAAATTCAGCACTGACTTGCACCACTTTTAGCGAAACTTTTTATGGGGCAAAAACTCCACAAATAAGATCACGTCGGAACAGCGCAGAAATTTTTATGGAGATAAAATAATATCAGCTGTCATCACCTCTTCGTTGCGTGTACTGAATATTAGCTCTTTTATCCTTCCATTTTATTTTATTTTTATTTTTTAACGCTCGGAAAGTAACGGCAGCTGTTTTTATAAATTCTAATATGCAGGCAGTTGAGCAGAAAGAAAAAAAAAAAAATCAAACTTAGAATGAAAATATATGCATGTTTTAACTCTTTTATCTTTTTAACAGCGTACATACCAATGAAAAATGTTCTTAAGAGGGTTTTCTAGCATCTTGGAGTTTTCTGGACCATTACCTTTTTTTCTCGGCAAACATTAAAATTTATTCTACATGAAAAAATGGCAGTTTGATTTTTTACAGGTGGTTCTGTCGTTATGTAAAGTAAAGCACAAAGAAAAGATTCTTGTGTCTGTTAATAGGTTAATAAATTTCAGAATTTTTTTATTTCAGACATTTGGAATAGTTATTGGTGCATTTAAAAATCTCTTATTTGATAAAGATTTGGTACGTGATGATATGTATGATGATATGTTTGGTCTATGTTAGATTTTATGTTTAACATTAACTTTACTATTCTTGAATAATATTGAATGGTTTATTTCAGAATTATTTAAAGTAATTAAAAACCAAATTGAATTATTGTTTAGCGTTATAATTTTTAATTTAATTTAGTGAAATTATACTTAATTATGAAAAGAACTGTTCAAATTAGAAATTTTTGAAGTATTTTCTCATTTGTAATAAATTTCAATGTAGCCATGCTTTCATTAATATTATTTTTAAAAATTATAAAATTTTAAAGATTGTATCTATTCTTCTTCTTTAATGGCGCAACAGCAGCACCATGGTGGGCTAAGGCCATCTGCCTACTGATAAATTCCGAAACATGAGATGGAGGTTTTTTCTTTTTACGGGATAGGGTTGTCAGCCCTACGCTCTACACTATGGTTTAAAGTGGATTCGAACCACTACAAACATCCATGGCGCCACCGAGCCTCGAACCATGTGGTATCGAGCCCCTAAATATTATTCATTCAGCCCTTTCATCTATTAGTCTAATATAATTTTTATATGTATTTTTACCGCTTTCATTAATTAATATTATACATGAAATGCAATAAATTAGTTTTGCTGTCTATAATATTTATATTTAGAAACATAAGCTTTTCACCAGTATAATATATTATAGTTTTAATGTGGACGTAGATCAGTTTGTTTATAATTATTACTTCATTTCTTTACGTTATATGGCCAAGTTTGAAGGCCGTTTTTACATGATATGGTGGAGATTGTATTAAGATTCACAAAATTAAATTATTATGTAAATATGATAGATAAAGCACTGAATGTCATAAAAGTTAGTATTTAGTATTGTATTTTGATAAATTAATTTTTTTTTTATTTTATTTATTTTAAGTCATTATATAGGTATGGAAGTCTTAGTTAATGTTTAAAATATATGAAATATCAAATATTAACTGTTAATTATTAAAAATGCATGAACAATCTCACTATGTGGTTGTCAAAAAAAAATGTATTTCGTCATTTCCGTTATTTTCGATTTGGTCACAATCAGTTTGTTTAAAAATCTATGGCGATCTTAAGTAGGCTGCTTATATTTAACTACAAAGCACACACAAACCTTTTATGAAATCCTTTTTTTTGTTCGTTTTGTTTATTTTATCTGTTTCCTTTTTTTTTTTTTTTTTGTGCGATATTTTAAACGGGATTTTTTTGTTTGTATGTGTGTGTGTGGTATAATAAAAAAAATCTATTAAATGTGCATTCTGAAGAAAAAAATGTAATTTAAAAAGGAAAAAGATGGCTGTCAAAATAATATACAAATTAAAATGAAACCAATTGATGCGCTATCCGATATTATATTATCATATTACCACGAATTTTTGAGGGAGATATAGTTACATTGTAAGATTTTGATTTACTTTTTTTCTATGTAGGAATTTATGTATGCGGTCACGATTTACCGCATACTGTTTTAAATATGTTATAAATAATATATTTTATAACTGCTGAATAGTTTCGATATATTTTTTATTCGATTTTTTTTTTATGCCGCCCTTATCTTCTGCACAAAACCGAGTATGAGTGTATTCACCAGAAGTCTCGTATTAAATGTACCCGCAGAATTTTGAATCGCGATTTTTAGTAACTGTCTCTCTTGATGGTTACTAACCGTACTTAAATTTTTATTTTATATTCACATTTAAAATATATTTTTCTGTATAAAAGAGCAAGAGATTTGTCTGGCTGTTTATATCCAACAAAATTTAAAAACTATAGCATAGAAGGTTCTTTTTATTTTGAATTTTTTTTTTTTTTTTATCTGTTGTTTAACCAAAATACTTCGGAAAAATTCTTATTGCTTTTTTATTTAAATAAATACCTATTTTTTTTTTTTTATTCTTCACGCAAATCATTTTTCTATTGTTAAAAAGCGGTTATAAGTAGGAAATGTCGTCATAGCTGTTTATACTTTCTTATTCCCATTGTCATTCTTTTTTTTTTTTTTTTTTTTTTGTCATTTTTAAACATTGCATCCGGTGAGATTAAACCAAAAAAAAAATATCTTTTATCAATTGAACCAGAACCTGTCCAGGGCAATGGTTAACATTTATTATTTTTATATTTAATCGTTATTACAATAGATATTTTTCAGTAGTGATTAGGATTGCTTTTAAATGTATAGTTTTTATATTCCTCTAGTGAATTCCATAAAATTTTGCAATTCAATATAATTATAATGTTTACTGTCTCTGTATTGTCAGCTGCATTAGAACAACAACATAATGTTTACTAAATTATTTCTTCATTTTAAAAAGAATTGCTTATGGAAACTAATTTTTTTCTTGAAACCTTATCTACTAGTTAAAAATAAAAACTGTTTGCACCATTAAATCAATCAATGAATTGAAAAATTACTCTTTGCGAGATATTTATTTATGTTGTCATTTCTTTTAAAATAATATTTATCCATTTTTTTTTGTAAAAAATTTCATCATTATAATCACGTCATTTATTTCTAATCCTTTCTATTTAAGTGAAAAATATCACGATAAACAAAAAACATTGCTTGAAGTAAAATCGAATGCCATTATCCATCCATCTCTATGAATCATACTGCATAACAATTATTGCCGCCGGACCCCTGACCTTTTCCTAAAGAGTGATTGGGTTTTAATGAAGAAAAAATAAACGAAGTCGGCAAAGAAAAGGCCTCTGCAAAACATTCTCGCCGACAGCATAAAGCACGAGTCAAAAATGCTTAATTAAGCATAAATTTCTATCATTTGCTGCACCTGCTGATAGCGTCAGAAAAACTGACTGATGGCATCGTTACGAGGAAGAAAAGTGATTTTTTTTATTCTTTCTTATTTCTTCGTAATTCATTGATGTTTTCTAACATTCTTGTTTTTTTCACGCACTTATTTTTGTTAACAAATGACGCGCTAACATCTTTTTTTTAATATAACGAACCTCATCTTGAAGTTTTTGTATACACCAGTATAATATACGTTTTTTGTTTTAATGTTGTACTATTGCGCCCAAAAAGTAAGACCAATTATTTTTTTTTTCAAAAACTCTTATTTATTCTTCCAAATGTATTTCATCGCCTTCAAAGAAATCCCATCCGGACGCAATGCACTTATGCCAACTTTTTTCCAATCCTCAATGTATACTAAAAAAAGTCATCGGCAGCAGGATGGTCTTCAAAGCGCGCGGCGATTCACGTTGAATCTCTTCAATCGACTCAAAACGTTGTCCTCAGGTGGTCTTTTGAGTTTAGGGAATAGCCAGAAGTCGCACAGCGTGAATGAATACGGTGGTTGTGGAACGATATGGATTTCATTTCTGGCGAAAAGGTCATGAAGAAGCAATGCCATGTGAGCTGGCCCATTCAGTGTTTTCGGTACCAATCGAGATTTGATGCATTTGAGGACCAAAATGGAATTGATTGTTTTTTTTTTTTTTTTTTTTTTTTGAAATTCCAACATCATCAGCAAGGTCTCTAATTGTAAATAGACGGTTTGCAAACACCAAATCTTAATCTTACCTTATTTTTTTGTACGTGAGCTTTGTCGACTGAGGTTGATAGTCAGCTAGAGGGCTCTTCGTCTTCAACGCGTTCTGTGCTTTCTTTGAACTGTTTATACCCCTTCTAGATATTTCTTTCCGATATTGGAATGCTCACCGAATGCCTTCTGCAACATTCTTTACGTTTCCACCAAACAAAATTGAATGCAAGTACTTTCTCAATGAATTCAGACATTTCAAAAATCGCCGGAATCAATTTTAGCGTCTTACAAAGCCAAGCGTAACTCAAACACTAATGAATATTTTGGCGTAGAATTTCACACAGATGTCAAGAACAGTGCCAGCAACCTAAAAAAGAAAAAAAAAACAATTGAAATTCTATAAGCCCCGGGAATTTTAAATTGAAAATTGTTCTTACTTTTTGGACACAGTAGTATGTTTGTTTTGTTCAATTGTGTTTTTTTAAACATTAGAAAGTTGTATTAGTACAACAATGTATTTCCTAAAAACGAGAAGTATTAAACAATTCTAATATTTTTACTAACCTTTGCAAAACTTTTCTGACATATCTATTTATTTCATATTTGTACACCTAATTTAATGCTAACTCCCGCCTACATTTAAACAAAATACGTAGAATTATAACCACCAGTCATATGAAAATTTATTAACTCTTAAAATTGTTTTATAAAATAGTTATAAATTTTATCATTTTTCGAAATTCTTATGAAGCTGTGATATATAATTTGTAAGATGCATATTTTATCTTGCATAATACTTCAAAAACAATAATACAAAATGTCTGTATGTATGACTAAACTTAAAAAGACAAGTTGTTTATTTTTAGTACTAATAGAAGGTACAAGTTTTTTTATATTTATAATTAATCTAAAAAGAAAGACATCTATATTTATTACTAATCTAAAAATTAGGGTTTTTTGTTACTAATCGAAAACTTAAGGTATCTAATTATTGGATCTATTTTAATGCTGCATGACAAAAATAATAAAAATGGAACACGAAAAAAAAGGCTAATTGCTTAAAAGACAATTTTAAGAGTTACATTTTTATATGGCTTTATAGCTCAAAGTTTGTAAAGTGTTTCACATCGATAGTTGGTTGACTGGTGAGAGTTTTTTGGATTTTCTCCCATATGAACCACATTTTCGGTTTGGTTTATCACTCTACGGTCATTTGTGCACACTATGGGCTAATTAGGCCGGGACCTACAGTATAACGTGGATTCCGAGCCACTATTAAACATACATACCACCGCCAGGATTCGAATCTGAAGGCCAGAGCGCTAGCCAATTGTCCATCAGGTCACTCACATTTTGGAGTCCATATAGTTAACATTGAGCTGAAAAGCAATGCTCTCATCTTTGTCGATCGTCAGTAGTCTGTTCTTGTCATATGTAAGTGAAAGACGAAGTCCACCAATACTTAACAACAAAAATAAAGAAGTCCTTAGAACACGAAGTCTCAATACATACACACGCACACTACTAACAAAATATTTAAACTTCAAACGAGCGGATTAATGACATAAGTATTATTGATTAAACTTCTTTTTTTTTTTGTATTTTATGGTGTCTAGTATTTTCAAAATTTCCCATCTTACACAAAAATGGAACAACTATAAATCCCAGCCTCCCTTCGAAAGCCCAACAATAAAGGCAAATATTTATCATTCAAAATATTTACCTTCATTAATCAAATCTCTGGGGGAGATTTCATAATAAAAGAAGGGTAAATATTTATTGGTCCATCAAGCTCTTAAAACAAGTTCATAACAGCAATTTTAAATTCATTGTTCATTTAAAGAAGAAGAAAAAATATTCCTCGACAAATTAATATCCTATCATATATTTAAGTCACAAAGGCACATAAAAAAGAAACTGACAAGCTAAGGATTAATCAGGATTTTCACTGCATCTCAAGACAACCTTAAGCCATTCCAATTTGTCCCGCGCAACAACATTGTGTCCACCACACTTCTGGCGCTATTGCCTTCTAGCTCTTTTAATACCACCTGCACATTTTATGGCTCTTTGCAAAGCTTTATCGGCTTTGAGCCTTGGGTGTATGATTATAACATCTTCGATCACTTCTTTACTACGAAAAAAAAAAACCACCTGCCTCTATATGTTTGTTTCTCTTGCATCGGCCATTTTCTGGTTGATGTTTATCTGCCATAAATGACCCCAATTACATCTTGCCAGTGCTAGAGGAACAAAATGGCTGCATTATTTAGACACCGTACAATTAAAAATAAATAAAGCTGAATAAATAATAGAACCGGGGTTGAAGGAGATATTTGTCTTATTCGTAATGAAAGTGATCCATGCTGAATCGATTTAAATTTAAAATGAAGCCATCTGGGTGGTTTTGGGTTAATGAGCTGGTATGACGTGAAATTATGTTGCATCGATTATGGCTTTGATCGTCTCGGGTGATGTATATTGATTTATTGGCGCTTTTTTATGTTTGGCTGTCGTTTTGGAAGGTGGGATATGAGTATCTGTTTTATTTTAAGGACTGATTTTTGTGATGGATTCATATTGAAGATGCATATACATACATGCATTATCTTATTTCTATTAAAATAAAAATATATGTATAATGATTATTTTTAAAATTTTAAAAGATTAAAAATAGAAAACATCATCCAACTTAAGTTTAATAAAAAAAAAAAATTATGTAGATAGAAATCTTTGCGTTTGGGTTAGCACATTATTGGCAAAAGATCCGATATTCTAACCTGCAATAAAATGGTAAATCTTCAATAACTGTTCTTTACTTTTTGTTCTTTTTACGATATTTATTGCTACAAATATAGTTCACTTAAAAATGAAGCTAAATGAAGGTGGGGGGCTGCTGCTAAATAATACAATAAAAATGTCAACGCATATTTACGAACAACTATTTTTAAGCATAAGCATAAAAAAAAAAAAAGCCTGACTTAAACCAATTGATAAAAATCATTCAACCTATTCATTGATTATTCCATTACCTATTCTTGTTCTATGCTTCTACAGATACAAAAATGAACTAATTTTAAATTTTAAATTAATATGCCGTAAAATATTTATTTGCTTATTTGACATTTTAGTATATTTTATAATGAAATATATTTATTATTTATGTGTGAAAATTTACTTTTCTTTTATCCTAATGAATAAATACAATTTTATAGCAATTAAATAGAAATATTTAAATTTCCACCCTTCCTATTAAAAGAAATAATGATTGAAATATTAGCCATTCTAATGTTTATTTTATCAAAATTATGATATCTTTAAAAAATTAGGGGCCAATTTTTTTCAATGTTATAAAAAAATCCACATTAGGAAACAAAATTAGCTTTTTAATTAACTGAAACAATTTACATGTATTTAAATCTAAAAATATTAAGATTATGCCACATATTGGCAAATACGTCTGATAAAACTTTATCAAAGAAAACCGACATAAATTACTTGCAAAAAAAAAAAAAGAAATTAAAAAAATATCAAAATTATGATATCTTATCAAAATTAATTAATCAATTATTAAAGTATGATATCTTTAAAAAGTTTTGGACATAAATGGCTTGCAAAAAAAAGAAATTAAAAAAAAAATATCAAAATTATGATATCTTATCAAAATTAATTAATCAATTATTAAAATTATGATATCTTTAAAAGTTTTGGACATAAATGGCTTGCAAAAAAAGAAATTAAAAAAATATCAAAATTATGGTATCTTTTATCAAAATTAATTAATCAATTATTAAAATTATGATATCTTTAAAAAGTTTTGGACATAAATGGCTTGCAAGAAAAAAAAAAAGAAATGAAAAATTATCAAAATTAGGATATCTTATCATAATTAATTAATCAATTATCATAATTTTGATAATTGAATTTATAATTTTGATAAGATATCATGATTTCTGATAATTGCTTATATAATTTTGATATCTTTAAAAAAATTAAGGGCCAATTTTTTCCCATCATAAAAAAAATCCACATGAGGTATTGATTTAGCTTTTTGTAATTAGTTTGAATAATTTACATTTATTTGAATCCTAAAAATATTAAGATTATGTCACATATTGGTAAAAACTTCTGATAAAACTCTTATCTAAGAAAACCGACATAAATTGCTTAAAAAATAAAAATAAAAAATGAATAAATAAATAAGAAGAAAAGTTACTTAACAAAGAATGGCGAAAGAAGCTCATTAAGCACTGCTCCGGGGTTTAAATGACATGGGCATTAATTGCATTCTGTTCTCTATCTATCTCTTTAGCATAATGACGTCTTGAATTAACCAACAAAGTATCAGTTGCATGAGATAAATGGAAAGAAGATGATGTATAAGGTCATCGCATTCTTTTCGGGGAAAAAATTAAAATGGTTGCGACTTCTTTTGTGGAATATTTTTTTAATTCTCTTCGTTGTGAAACTTGGTAGTTAAAAATAGCATTGTGATTGCGTTTACGTGATATTTTTAAAAATTCTTTTGCGTTGTTAATGAATGATTTTGGAAATTCATTTTGCTGTTTTGGGGTTTTGATATTGATTAGTTTATTTTTTAAATCCATTAGGTAAAATGAAAGAAAAAAACTGTAAAATCTGTTATACATTGCTTTATTAATTTTTATTATATTTTCTGTTGATAGATTTTTTTCTGTTGAAAGAATAAAACATGCATTTCAATAAATTTTTTAATATTTTCAGCTTAGTTTAGTTTGTCGCTCTATGGTCATTTTTGAACCCTTTAGGGCTAATTAGACCTATAGGACCTATAGACCTTAGGACCTATAGTTTAACATGGATTCGAACCACTCATAAACATTCATGCCACCGCCAGATTTCGAACTTGAAGCCTGGTACCAACGGCCAGAACGTTATCCAATTGCCCGTCAGACTGCTACAAATTTAACGTGGATTCGAGTCACTAACAAGCATCCATGCCACCTTCAGGTTTCGAACACGAAAAGCTTACGCTACCAAATGCCAGAGCTCTAGCCAATTGGCCATCAGCCCACAAATTCAGCTTAGAATCTGCATATCTTTACTGTTTGGAAACAAATTCTTTGCTGCGTCTAAAATAAATTGAGATAAATAAGCATTTTAAAAAAAAAATTTCCACTGATATAATTTATTTGATTTGATGATTATGCATAGAATGAAATGTAGTAATCCTATTCACGTACTTTTTTTTTTTCTGCAGAAACATTGTAAACATTGTAAATTACCTATATGTTTTTCACACAAATAAAAAAAGAATCCTACTGCTCTGTTGTATTGCGACCTGATGGCCAATGGCTAGAGCTCTGGCATTTGATACCACCAGCTTCAGATTCGAATCATGACGGCGGCATGGATGCTTGTTAGTGGTTCGTAATCCACGTTAAACTGTAGGTTCCGGTCTAATTAGCCCAAAGTGTAAAAAATGACCATAGAGCGACAAACCAAGCCAAACTTCAGATGTATTAGGTTCTTCCATATGAAAATGAATTTTTAGTAGGCAATTTTAAAACGCCACAAACACAAATTGTTTGAACGTAATATGCTTCATATAATAAAAATATGCTCCATCCACACAGCAGTGCACTTCTTTCGTGGATTGCAAAGCATTTTTATACCAGTTTCACAGAAAACCTATGATTTATACTCAATAAATTCTTTGGAAACTAGTGAATGTCGTGGATGAGGCAGAATCTCAAAGTTCAACTCGTTTAGTTTTGGGAGTGGGACTTGTGAGATGTAAGGCTTGTGTTATTACTAGTATGGAGAGGAATAACGCTTTTTCAATTCTCCAACGTTGGTTCTGATGGAAACAATTTCTGATGGACAATATCAATTGTTGACATAACATTATTGTTACTGTACATTAATTGCAGGGTCTGATGGCCGAGGTTTAACAGGGTTCGAGTGCCGGTGCGGTCATAGATGTTTGTAGTGGTTCGGAATCCACTTTAAACCGTAGGTTCAGATGTAATAGGACTGTTATGCGTAGGGCTGCCGACCCAATCTCGTAAAAAAAACATCTCCAGGTCTGAAATCTCCTCGGCTTTGGCCCCCACCATGGGGCTGTTGCGTAAAAGAAGGAAGAAGATGCACATTAATTGTTTGATCTATTCCCTAGGAAACTGTAATAGATAATTTCCGCTATGATTCCACCAAACTGTCATCATTGCCTTCTTTGCATGTAAGCTTGGTCTGGGAGCGCATTTAGGATTTTCATCTATGCTGGATGTTTGAAGATTTTCATTCAGTATCCACTTTTTATCACAAAGCAATGGTACGGTAAAAAAAAAGCAATATTGAATGATGTGCAAATCTATAAGCGTGCAATTTCTGGATGTCAATTCGTGTGGGGCCATTTGTTACAAGTTTTTTTCTCGCCTTTTTACAAGATGTCTCGAAACTGTTGTTATACCTACTCCAAGATCAGCCGAAAGTTCTTCAACAATAAAAGGTTATATTAATTATAAGGGGGATTCAATTTATGCTTTCTGAACATCATTTCAGAGGAACGCTTTCAGGTATTTCCCCGAGATTTATTTTCTAAACTCGTATTTCTTAATCTGCATCTCTTCCTGATATTCGTATAGAAAAATTATCCATATTTCACAAGACTCCGTGTTTCTATTTGTTTAAGATTTGCTTAAAATTTCCAAAACCTGCATGTGAATAAAATATACCATTAGAAAAGCTCAGAATAAGAAATAAAATTATATATAACACTTTTGTTTAACTTGGATATATATTTTATAGAATTTCAGCTAATATTAAAAATTCATTTCATGTGGTACAAACAAATACAAAAAATTAATTTTGTATATTTTTTTATCTAGTCATTACATTATGAAACTCATTAAGAAAAAAATTGTATTGTAAGCATACAATTGAACAAAAATTATTACAAAAATGAATATTAACTATCATAAATATTAGCTTTTTAACAATGATATTAATAGCTGACAATTTTGTTTTTTGTCATATAAAATGCATACTAGTCAGACAAAAAGTTTTTCCCCCTTTCAATTTAAAAAATTATTTGTCTGGCTTAGAAAATAATCATATTAGCCAAAACATTTGACTAAAAATAATTTTTCTTCCTTTTGTGCTTGAAGTATTCTAAAAAGGATTGTTAGGAAAAAAAGATTAATTATGTAATGAAATAAAAGAATTATATTAACTCATATGTAAATTATATGAATAACACACGCTATTTAATTTAGGATTACAAAAACATAACTAATTGATGTACCATTTAATTAGCTAGATAAATAAATGGTTTTGTCCGTTATTGGTATTAAAATTAAAAAATTATCAGGGAATCATCTTTGAATTTAATGCAAATTAAGTAATATGCAATGTGGCTTGCGCCATAATTAAATTAATTTCGTCGAAAAAGTTAAAATTTATTTTATTATATATATTACCTTATTTTTGTCCTTTTTGTAAATTATGTTTTCGTGTTGTATAAAAAAATAAAATGTGTCTTATAAAAAAGGGGATTCTTCAGAAACAATGGTTACTTAAAGTAATCTTTGAAAAATTAATGAGATAGGACTGCTGTAAAAGATATTTTTGAAGAGAAAATTTCAGGATTTAGCATTACTCTATTCAGCTTTATTTATTTATATTATTTATTAAATTTAATTTTATTAACATAAATTAAAATTTGTAGTGTGCAGATTAGACGACCAAATTGTAACTGGGTGAGGGTAAAGCTGTAAGTAAACAGCTTTATTTACACACGCACAAACACCACACATATACAATTAGTGCCGTACAATATTTAACAATTTAAAGACATATAATTATAGATTCGTGGAAGGACTCCACTCTAGGCCGAAAACCCGATACTTAGCCCAGTCTGTGGTAAATATATTTCCTCTTGGGATGAGAGATTATAAAGTATACGTTTCTGATCGGAAGCACAGATTGCGCTGTACTTCCTCTCGGGAAGTATACTATTCTCCTGATTCACGGACTATTTCTCTTGAACGCCACAAGGGGGCGCTCTTGCCAGTGTGCAGGTGGAACCATGGTTACAAAGTTTAAATTTTTAATAAGGCGATTCGACTAAATACTGTTCAAATTAATAATAATAATTTTTTTTTTTTTTTTTACGGAAAAGAATTTTCCACGGAAGATACATTTAAAAAAAGATACGGACGAAGACAGCCGATACTGTTTGCTGGTTCCTATACATCCAGAAATGAAAAGTGACAGTTGTTCGCAGCCGATGACTAATTGTCTAGCGCTTTGTTATTTTGTACCACAGGCTTCAAGTTCGAATCTTAACAGTGGCATGGATGTTTGTGAGTGATTCGGAACCCGCGTTAAAAATTGTAGGTCCCGGTCTAATTAGTCCAAAATGGGCAAAAAAAAATGACCGTAGAACGACAAACCAAATCAATAGTTGTTCGATTTCAACAATTAATTCAACTTATTGCAACTTCAACAATTAATTCAACTTACTGCAACTTCAGCAATTAACTCAATTAACTGCAATTTCAACAATTAACTGCAACAAATCAAATCAACCGTTGTTCAACTTAAACAATTAACTCATTTAAATCAAAAACGAAATATTTCCACAAACGATTCATGGAGATCTTTATTTCAGATAATTGGAATAAGTATGAGGATATTTATAGTTAGCAAAGATAACAAAATATATTTTCAACACTATAGATAGCTGTTTGTCCATTTGAAAAAAGAACAGTTCTTTTGGCCATGTTTTCAATTAACTTTTTATTTCTCTTAACAGTTCATCATTTCTGAACTCAGTTTAATTGCAATGCCAGAAAAGTGTCTATTGACAGACCATAAAACTAATGAACGCAACACTTAATCCATCCATCTGTTTCTATTCAAAAACTAAACAGTTGAACACGCATACCATCATAAATATCTTCACACTCCAGTGGCGGAGATAACAGTGATAACCGTAATGGCGTGGGGAATAAATTTCCTGGCATCTCATATTTCACCATTCTGCTGCAAAGGGGTGCCTGTCGGGGAGAAACAAAAGCACCTTTCTCGGGGGAGGTCGAAATATCGAATAAAGATGACAAATTGCCGGCATCACCAACTCTAGCTCCAAAAGCGACAAGTACACACTCATACCATAAATCACGGGAGGGGACTGAAAAACCACAACTCACAGTTCTTTTTTTTTTCAACCCTATTTTTTTTTATATATATATATATATAAATCTTTTCTTCTTTGTGGTGTTGGGTATAAATTGATCTCGATTCCTTTTTGAAGTGCCCATAACGCCTGTGTGGTATTTTTTTTTTTTTTTGTATATTAGTCTTTAACGTTGAGGTTATACGAAAAAAAATTGCAGTTTTGTGCAATTTTGTATTGTTGATATATAGTTCGTAAAAACAAAAGAGAGAGATAGAGTTATTTATCTTAATTTTTTTTTATTGAAGTTGCCTTTTCCTGTATAATTAATGATGCATTATTTTTATTTTTATTTATTTTACCTATTAGTCGCCGTGATATTTGAGGATTAAAATTTTGTATGTGTTGCAACTTTTGTAATGATTCAAATTATTATTTAGAAAATCTTATTCCTGTATGTATATCTGAATTTTATAAATTTACAAATTTACTCTAGCAGCGGAATTTGTAAATACAGCAGAATTTTATAAATTTACTATATAATTTTTATATTTTACTGAGCCCTACTCGTGGCTCAATGGCAACATGCGCTGCTGGTGAACATGAGGGCTGAGGGCTCAATGGCATTTGGGATGTTTAATATCTTGCCTCGTGAGTCGGACTACTTGGTGGGAGTTTTCCGGGTTGACTCCCATACGATATGCCAATGCGGGTTATTCCCCCCCTTCTAAAGTCCTACCCTCCTTCTTCAGTGGCTTAGAGCCAAGTCAGACTTCTAAATATGCTCCATCGCAACAAAAGCTTTCCCCTTTCCCTCCATCCATGAGTGGATTGTTCATGGGGTGTCCGTCCCGCACCGAAGGACACTGAGGATTAGTAGCAACCATTAAAATTTTTAATTTATTTTCTCAATGTTCTGAATAAAAATATTAACATTTGGGATAATAATTTTCGTGTTATCTATATATACTAATAAACATAATACAGAATTTTAATAACAATATTTTTTTCCCTTTAGTGTAAGAATTATTTGTTTCCATTGCGCATATTCAGTCATGGCAATTATAATTATTAATAGATTAGTTACATTTTTTATTGGCTGTTTCTATCTATAAATAATTGAACAAAATATTTTTGTCAACAGTTTTCTGATTTTGTTAAATTTCTTTTTATAGTTATTTGTAGTTTAGATTTTTTTGTTAAAAATTTTTAACATGCTTGATTTTTACATATACTTTTTCAGTAGTTCTTGAATAAATGCTAACCACTTATTCCTTAATGCATTGGCCTTGACTCTATGTTTCTTGTATGCAAAGGGGCTATATTTCTTAACGTTTTCATTTGATTCATTTAGGTCTGCTTAAAATTTTAATAAAATTTTGGTTTCAGTAGGAAATTTAAATTATATTGAAAAATTACAGCAATAAGAAATTAAAAACGCAATTCACTTCTTCTTCATTGGCATAACAGCCACATAGTATAGTCCTAGTCCTAGGCCGTCTGCCTACTGGCAGATTTTGAGACAGGAGAT
This sequence comes from Caerostris extrusa, assembly GCA_021605095.1. Classification (NCBI taxonomy): domain Eukaryota; kingdom Metazoa; phylum Arthropoda; class Arachnida; order Araneae; family Araneidae; genus Caerostris; species Caerostris extrusa. The sequence goes on from BPLR01021145.1 coordinate 78,881, forward strand.
GTTTTTCGTTTTACAGGGTAGAGATGTCAGCCGTACGTCCAAAACTCTGCAGTCATATTAGACCGGTACCCACGGTTTAAAGTGGATTCCGAAATACTACAAGCATCCATGGCACTTCCGGGACTCGAATCCAGAACCCTTTGTACCGATCGCCAGTGCGCTAATCACTCGGCCATCAGGCCCAATTAATTAATGCTTATAATAATAATTATAATAAAAATATATAAAATTCATAAATGTATTTTTGAATAGTGTTTAAAATATAATATATAACTATACTACCCATTATTCAACTATATCTTGTCTTTCTATTGATATATAAATGATCTTTGATGTCTATTTATCTTGCATAGAGCTGACATTTTTTTCTTCCTTTCAGGTAAGAACAATTCTCATGCAATTACAGTTGACTACATGCCATTAGCAAAATAAAGGTAAGCGTAGATTTATGCCGACATGGCACCAATCCATTTTGATCACCGCATGTAATTGCAGGGTAATTTTTATCTGTGACAGTGGCCGACAGTGGCCGATACTTTGAACATCTCGTGAGAAGCATTTATTTTTCCCAGATAAACACTTCATTTTTGTGTTTGTCTGTTTTGTTTTGCTTCAAATACAGACTTATTTCCAGTTTTCTTTCTTTTTTCCTCCCTTTTTTTTGCGTGTGTGTTTTTCGACCACACAGAGTGTAATTGCAGTTATAGCTATACAAACAAAGAATTAGAGGCATTTTATTGCAAGTCGGATTGGTGTGTTATTGTCTATTTAGTATCGTTTTTTCCGTGTATTTTATGTTTTTGGTTTTTTTTCTCGAAAGTTAAAGCATTTAATGTTCAAAGAAACTTTAAAAACAGAGACAAAGTTAGAATTATTCATTTGAGTCTTCGTTTTGAATATGAGAAATCGCGCTTAAATGTTCAACACATAATAAACAAAATTTAAGATTAGAATGTTACTATTTCAGAATCGATAATGACTATTTCAGAATCGATTGTTACTATCTCTGAATCAATTGTTACTATCTCTGAATCGATAGTTACTATTTCTGAATCGATAGTTACTATTTCTGAATGATTGTTACTATTTCTAAATCGATTGTTACTATTTCTGAATCGATAGTTACTATTTCTGAATCAATTGTTATCTCTGAATCGATATTACTATTTCTGAATCGATAGTTACTATTTCAGAATCGATAATTACTATTTCAGAATCGATTGTTACTATTTCTGAATCGATTGTTACTATCGTGTTTATCGAATCGATACAAGTTATTTTATTAACTCGTCGAATCGATAGTTACTATTTCTTTTTTGGAAATTTCATTAAAAAAATGTAATTTAATTATTTTTCAGTTAAACTTTGAATCAATTGTTCTGGTTCTTAACTAAAAATCGCTGAATCGCATTTACGTTACTATTTATTTAATCGTATTTAAATTTACTATTTCTGATTTCGATTGTTTCCTGAAATAAAATAAATTTTTCGTATAATTCGGGGATTTGCTGAAATACAATTACTATAAATATATTTAATTATAAAAAATTTACTACAAAAATAATTCACTTCGATTTTGATTTTTAGTTTGCTTCGAATCTCTTTGTAGAATATAAAATTAAACTTGTTAATTTCTATAATTAATTTTTAGTTCCCCCAATTTTAATGTATTTTTATTTATTATAATATTATTATTATTTTGAAAAATTAAAAGAGAAAGCATAGTTTTAAATTTTTTTCTCCTAGTCGTTTATACAAAAAGGGAACAGTATGTTTCAATTCAATGCAATTAGGGTTAACATTAATGTTAATCTTTAAAAAAAAAAAAATACATTGCTTATATATTTGAAATTTTATCTTTTAAATATTGCAAGGGAAGTAATGAGTAACAATAGCAGGTTTCAAAATGTTTGTATTGTGGATTTACAGCCCGTTTTTTAAATTTACATTAGAGTTTACATTCGATTTCTTATGTTTGGTAACTAATATATAAAGAAAATTCGTTTAACGGTTAAGACGGTTTTTTGGCGTCATTAATAACATTTACAAACTCTATTATAACATATAAAATTTAATAAAATTATATTTATATCTGGTGCATGATTGCATGTTACGAAATTAATTGCTCAAATGGCAGTAACAAAAAAAAATTGATCTTTTCAATCAAATAAAGCTCAGTTTTTATAATTCAAACAGTGAAATAACGTAAAAATACCAGTAGTATATAACCATAAAAATATTTAAATGCTTAGAGATAGGATTGGGATTTATAATAAGTTGACACACTATTTGTCTGTTCATTTTCCAATTAAATGTTTATTCGTTTAAAAATGAATCGCTCATTTTCCAATTAAATGTTTATTCGTTTGAAAATGAATCGCTCATTTTCAAATTGAAAAAATCGCTCATTTTCCAATTAAATGTTTATTCGTTTGAAAATGAATCGCTCATTTTCCAATTAAATGTTTATCCGTTTGAAAATGAATCGCTCATTTTCCAATTAAATGTTTATTCGTTTGAAAATGAATCGCTCATTTTCAATTAAATGTTTATTCGTTTGAAAATGAATCGCTCATTTTCAAATTAAATGCTTATTCGTTTGAAAATGAACCGCTCATCCTTCTTATTTAATTTTTAGCAAACTGTTTACCATCAAGGACTTTAGCTTCTAACCATTATCATCCATTTATGTTCTCAAATTTTATCTTCTTTAACTATCAGTGTACCAGTTATTTAATATTCACATAATTTTCGAATAAAAGTAACAAATGTAAGGTTTCTTAAGTGTTAAACGTAAAATTAGAAAATAAAATATTTTTTTTTATCCTGCGCAAATTTGAATTTCTAGCATTGTTCTTTCTGGAAGAATGTTATCTGCGCATTTTTCAAAAGCTTATTCAAACTTTAAGGTGTCTGGGGTTGGGAAAAAAAACCACCCAGCAACAACAGCAACCTTAATTGAATTTGTGCCCGCAAAAGAATTAAAGGCATAAATTAAAACTCCATTAAGGAGCCAGAGGTTTCGCTGTACTTTTTTTTTTAACCGCATTCAGATGCTTAATTGAAAACTGTTTGCAAATTTGGCACTTCTTGAAAAGCGCGGAACTCACTCGAAAAGACAATCTGTTTTCTACCAGGGGAAATTCCTATCTGCCAGAAAGAGTTGAAAGATAAGACTGTTTCCGCGAGAAATATAAAGGAATGGATAATTAACTGATATCGAATTTTAAAAGTTTGTAGTAAATCGCATTTAACTATAGAAAGTGCTTCTTGGTAAAGACTTTCGCGAGCATCATTAGTAAGCGAGGGAACTTCCAAAACTGCAACTCACCAATACTGATAATAATGCAAAAAGAGGTATTAAAAGTGCGATGTTAGGGGAATAAATTCGTAATTGCTGCTTGGAATTGCAATTTAAACTGCTAAATTTGCGCTTAAAAATAAATTCCCCCTATTTAATGGCTGGTTCCATAAGATATAAATTATCTAAGCAAATTTAAATTAAAGAAATTAACACAAAATTAAATCAATTGTTTGCTTGAGCAATTAAAATTGAGTATTACAGTGGGCACGTGTCTCTTGATACATCAATTACACTGAAGTGACAAAAGTCATGGGATAGCAATATGCAAATTTTCAGATGGCAGTAGCATCGCGTAGAACAGGTATAAATGCGCAGTGCTTTCGCAGAGCTTTCATTTCTGTTCAAGTTATTCATGTGAAGAGGTTTTGACGTGATGATGACCGCACGACGGGAATTAACAGACTTTGAACGCGGAATGTTGGTTTGAGCTAGACGCATGGGTCATGCCATTTCGGAAATCGTTAGGGAATTCAATATTCCCAGATCCACTGTGTCAAGAGTGTGCCGAGAGTATGAAATTTCAGGCATAACATCCCACCATGGACAGCGCAGTGGTCGACCGCCTGCACTTAACGACCGAGACCGGCGACGTCTGCAAAGAGTCGTAAATTCTAACAGACAAGCAACACTGCGTCAAATAACCGCAGAAATCAATGTGGGACGTACAAGGGACTTGTCTGTTCGAACTGTGCGGAGAAATTTGGCTTTCTTGGGCTATTCCAGCAGAAGACCGACTCGAGTGCCTTTACTGACAGAACGACATCGCTTGCAGCGACTCTCGTGGGCACGTGAGCATATCGGTTGGTCCCTAGATGAATGGAAAACCGTGGCCTGGTCCGATGAGTCCCGATTTCAGTTGGTAAGAGCTGATGGTAGGGTTCGAGTGTGGCGCAGACCCCATGAAGCCATGGACCCAAACTGTCAGCAAGGCACTGTTCAAGCTGGTGGTGGCTCCGTAATGGTGTGGGCTGTTTTTTCATGGCATGGACTTGGTCCTCTGGTGCGACTGGACCGAACATTGACTAGAAATGCTTATGTTCAGCTACTTGGAGATCACTTTGCAGCCATTCATGGACTTCATGTACCCAAACAACGATGGGATTTTATGGATGACAATGCGCCATGTCAACGGGCCACAACTGTTCGCGATTGGTTTGAAGAACATTCTGGACAATTGCAACGAATGATCTGGCCACCTAGATCGCCCGACATGTATCCCATCGAGCATTTATGGGACATCATCGAGAGGTCTGTTCGTGCCCAAAATCCTGCACCATCAACGCTTTCACAATTATGGACGTCTATCGAGACAGCATGGCTCAATATTCCTGCAGAAGACTTCCAACGACTTGTTGAGTCCATGCCACGTCGAGTTTCTGCACTTTGCCGAGCGAAAGGAGGGCCGACACGATATTAAGAGGTATCCCATGACTTTTGTCACTTCAGTGTATATTTTAATGCATTTTTAAAATAAAAAACACAACCTTTATTACGTTGCGTTTTTTATGTGTCTTCTGTTATTGCGACGGTTTATTATATAATAAGAGGATGTTAGAAATGTAAAAATTTAAATCCATTATCCATCCCTCTAACTTACCCATTATCTTAGTAAATCCCTTTATTTGCATAAAGAACTTGTAGTTATAAGTCTTGATTGATCAATTTAGATTGTCTAATTAATATATAGATTTATAAAAATGCACGTTGTTGAACTCAGCTAGCATTTCCTACTTGTTATCCTTTGCACTCGCACTAAATAAAATATTGTTCTTAATATTCTAACTAACACACCGGCATTACAGTCCTTGATGGATCATGGCCGTCTGCCTACTGGCAGATTCCGAGACATGAGATGTTTTTTATGGGGTAGGGTAGTCATCCCCACGCCCAACACTCCACAGTAATATTGGACCTAGACCTACGGTTTAAAGTGCATTCCGAACCACTACAAACATTCGTGGCATGAACTTGAAACATGTAGCACCGAGTGCCAGAGCGCTATTCACTCAGCCCATTAACATTCTAGGCTGGAGAAATTCTTATATTAAGATAAGCAGCTGTAAAATAATTCTTATAAAGTGCGATCAAAAAGCTCCTTTCGAAAGCGACACGATGTACAATCCAGATTTGGCATCCCATTCGTGCAAAAATTGCCTTGAGCATCTAGGCAATCATTCCACTGCTCGATTGGTTTGAATATACCCCCTTGGTTAAAATTCATCTTTCTGCTGCTTAAAGAAATCCGAAACTGCTTGCTAGACTTCTGCTTCCGACAGAAATCATCGACCTTTCAATGACTTTTTCAAGGGATCGAAGGCATGAAAATCGTACGGAGGGAGATCTGGCCTGTAAAAAGTGGGTGCTCGAGTGTCTCTCACTTTTTAGTGAGTGTAACTTCTACGTTACGACATTTGCGATACAGGAACATGCATTATCATGAAACAGAATTGCCCCATTTTGCAGTTTTCACAGACATTCCTCCTTAATTTCGCTTCGCAATCTCTTCGCAGTACCTTTCCTCTGTGATGCAGATACCTAGATACTTGAAATTAGTAAGCAGGTTGATTCTGTTTGGACGCATTTGCTACTAACATTGTTATTGTTAATATTTCACCTTTTTCTTTACACACTTCGGAAATGAACGAATGGCATAATAATCTCGAACCTCGATGTCAAGGCTTATATACCCATCGGTAAAAAGCTAATTTGCATATACGTTGCAGTCACGCCCTCAAACGGAAACTGTTTAATCGCGCCTTGTATATTAAATATTTACTTTTTCATCAAAAGTCTCATTGGTCGCTGTCATTATTTCAACCCTTTTCTTCCTTCTTATTCCCATCCTTTTTTAATTGGATCGTTTTTGTATCTTTTCTTTAAATATTTATTGTGTTAGCATCTTTTCCTTAAATGTTTATCGTATTTGAATTTTTTTCTGTAAATGTTTATCGTATTTGCATCTTTCTGTAAATCTTTATCATGTTTGCATATTTTCTTTAAATATTGTTCATGTTTTCATCATTTCTTTAAATATTTATCATGTATGCATCTTTTTTAAAAATATTTATCGCATTTGGATATTTAAAGAAAACATTTATCGTATTTGCAACATTTTTAAACATTTATCGTATTTTCAGCATTTTTTAAACATTTATCTTATTTATACCCTTTCTAAGCCTTTCTTGTAACATAATGAATGTAGTTCACTACTTGGTACTGCTAGTTCAATTAACATGACGGCAATTCAATTGGCTGAGTAATTTCTCTCACTGCAATTATAGATATATTCAAATCCTTACTTCAATGATTTACATTTTATTTATAATTCCAATTTAAAACAATCACAAGCATGACTGATGGAACTAAATAAATGGAGTAATTATAAAAGTCGTCTTACAACAGAATCCTGTTTCGCTTTTTCCGTGTTTCAATTATTGGCCCATCTACAAAACAAAATTCTTATGAAACGAATGGAAAGAGAATCTGTATTAAGCGAATAAAAGATCTATTCTGTGAAACGAGTGACGAAGCTTCTATGTTAACTCTCAGAAGAAAAGATTTACAACAGCATTGAAGACAGAAGAACTCGATTCGTATTGCCTTCTTAGGGTCCAATTACACCCGTATTAAACCAAATATAGCTCTGAAGACAGTAAAAATGATTACCGGAATTGGCACGAATGACAAAATACTCTCTGAGTCTTCACTTGAGTACCGTTCGAGTACTGTTTATGTTTGGAAGGATCATCAGGAAAAATATCAACTACCTCGTTTATTCATTTTGTGTTGAGTTTCCTTTCATTCAAGATAATTAATTCCGAAAGCACTTCTACTAAAATATTTTCTTTAATGTACGAGGATCACATTAACTGCAAAAGTAAAAATTTATTATTCTTAATTTTTTGTTAAGAAATTGTTTTTCTTGAAAACAATAGAAAACTTTAATCGAATGCATATTTGGATAGTTTCTTCTTCTCGTTAGATTCAATTATAAGTTTATTTGCACATCAAATTGATGAACAGAAAAAACGCAGGAGAAAAAACAACTACTTTGTAGTGGATTTTTAAATACCGTAAAATTCGATAGAAATTAATTATAAAAATATAAGATAATCGTCGAATACTGCAAATAATTAGAATTGTAATTAAAGTAAATAGGTTCTAAGAAGGAATTTTAATTAAAGTAAATGTTTGGTAGGAAACACATAAGAAACTGGCTTTAAAATAACATGTTTAAGCATTTATTTTTTTGCAACCGCTTGCTATTCTGTGAACTTAACCTTAGATTAACTTTTATAGAATTAGGTATTTAAATTCACTTTTATTCTTTCGGATGAAACAAGAATTAAATCTGAATTTTTATTCTTAAGGAAATATTTATTTTGAAGTTATTTTTTTTTTATTATTATAAGAAAATATTTTTTTTTTTGAAAATTTTTATTATTATAAAAAAACTAAAATTTTACTTTATATGAAATATTCCGAAGTTATAATTTTCTAGTATTATTTATACTACATGAATTTCTAGAAAAAAAAGATATTTATTAATTAAAATAGAAATATATTTATTTTAATTGTTTAGAATGAATCTATTTTTTATTCATTTATTATGTTAAAAATTCATAGTAATAATAATAGTTTGACAATTATAAGCTCTTTTCGGTGAAAATTTTTTTCAAAAAAAAGGTAAGATGTTTTACTTAACGAACGCGGCAATATGAAATAGATAAAACTTATTTTGGCTTAATGTGCTACAGATTTTAAGGTTTAAAAAGAAAATGTAAGGATGGAATATTTATTTTATTCTGCTAATGGACACTACTTGTTTTGTACCTCTGAAACCATTGAAATTGGAATTGGAAAGAAATAATTAGAAGTTTTGACTGGCTAAAACTCTTTCATCTAAAGCGTCCAATATTTCAAAGATACCCGAGACCAGTTGATTCGAGTCGACACTTCCTCAGCCCACGGTCTATCAAGAATCATGATGCAACAACTCATGGTGTAGTCCATATCCCATCTATAATTGTTTCAACCCGTGAAGGTCGAACACAATCGCTGATTTCATGATGTCTCATTATCCTTGATACTGATTATCTACCAACCTGAAGTGACAGGTTGTTCTCATTAGTACAAAACACTAACAGCATCATATATAAATATCCACAACACTGCTTTTCTGCTGTCAAATTTGAGTGATAGATTATTATTTACTTTTTTAAAGAATATACATTCTCTCTCTAAGTTACGAAATGCTACAATTCTTCTCATGGGAAAAATGCTACACCATATAAACAAAGCATATTTATAAAAAGCATAAAACGATAAGAAGATAAGCAAATAAAGCATAGCATATATTGCTACATCTATAAAACAAAATTCTTATGAAACAGATGGAAAGATAATATGTATTATACGAATAAAAGACTCATTCTGTGAAATGAGTTAGTTACAAAGCTACTCCTTTAACTCTCAGCAGAAAAGATTTACAACAGCAATGCAAACAGAAGGACTCGATTCGTATTGCCTTCTTAGGGTCCAATTACACCCGTATTAAACCAAATATAGCTCTGAAGACAGTAGAAATGATTACCGGAATTGGCACGAATGCCAAAATACTCTCTGGAGTCTTCACTTGAGTACTGTATTTGTTTGGAAGGATCATCAGGAAAAATATCAACTACCTCGTTTATTCGCTTTGTGTTGCTTTCATTCAAGATAATTAATTCCGAAAGCACTTCTACTAAAATCTTTTTTTTTTTAATGTACGAGGATCAAAACAACTGGAAAAGTAAAAATTTATTTTTCTTAATTTTCTATTAAGAATTGTTTTTCTTGAAAACAATAGAAAACTTTCCTCGAATGCATATTTGAATTTCTTTTCTGTTTAGATTCAATTATAAGTTTATTTGCACATCAATTAGATGAACCGAAAAAGAAGAAGAAAAAAAAAAAAAACTACAGAAACAACACTTCTGGTCGACTCGTAGCAGAACTCTCCCTATTATTCTCCAAAAACCTTCCTTAAATAAAATCCGTCAAGAAGGTGGGGGTGTCAGCTTCCTTCACCTGTGGAGTCGACACTTCTTCAGCCCATGGTCTATTACCAATCCCTATGCAGCAACTCATTACTTAGTCGATATCTCATCTGTAATTGTTTCGGCCTGGGAAGGTCGAAAAGACAATCGCTAATACCATGATGTATCATTATTCAGGACACTTAATATTTGCTATCAGAATTGAGTGAGAAGTTGTTCTCATTAGCACAAAACACAAATTGCCTGTAATATAAACATATACATCACGGCTTATCTGCTGTCAAATTTCAGTGATAGGACATTATGGTGTACTCTTAAAGAATATACAATCCCTCTCAAAAATACGAAATGCTATAACTCTCCCCTTGGGAAAATAAACAAAATTCTTATTAAACGGACGGAAAGATAATATGTATTAAACGAATAAAAGACTTATTCTGGGAAATTAGTTACAAAGCTTCTACGTTAACTCTCAGCAGAAAAGATTTACGACAGCATTGCAAACTGAAGAACTCGATTCGTATTGCTTTCTTAGGTCCAATTACACCCGTATTAAACCAAATATAACTCCGAAGACAGTAGAAATGATTACCGGAATTGGCACGAATGCCAAAATACTCTCTGGAGTGTTCACTTGAGTACCGTTCGAGTACTGTTTTTGTTTGGAAGGATCATCAGGAAAAATATCAACTACCCCGTTTATTCACTTTGTATTGAGTTCCTTTTCATTCAAAATAATTAATTCCGAGAGCACTTTTGCTACAACCCGTTTCTTTTATATCTTAAGATCAAATCAACTGCAAAAGTAAAAATTTATTTTTCTTAATTTTCTATTAAGAATTGTTTTCTTGAAAACAACGAAACACTTTTCTCGAATGCATATTTGAATTTCTTTTCTAGTTAGATTCAATTATAAGTTTATTGGCACATCAAGTAGATGAACCGAAAAAGGCAGAAGGAAAAAACAACAACTTTGTAGTGGGTTTTAAAATACCGTAAAATTCGATAAAAATTAATTATAAAAATATAAGATAATCGCTGAATACTGCAAATAATTAGAATTGTAATTAAAGTAAATAGGTTTCTAAGAAGAATTTTAATTAGAGTAAATGTTTGTTGGGAAAACACGTGAGAAATTGGCTTTAAAAATTGTGTTTAAGCATTTATTTTTGCAACCGCTTGCTTTCCGTGTATTTAACTTTTCATTAACTTTTATAGAATTAAGTATTTAAATTCACTTTTATTCTTAATTCGGAGAAAACAAGAATTGAATTGGAATTTATTCTTAACCAAATATTTATTTTTTAAATCAAAAAGATTTTTTTTTTTCAATTATAAAGTATCATTTTTGTTTTTTTTCTATATAAAATAATCCAAAATAATAATTTTCTATAATAAATTTTATTTTTTTCAGAAATTCTTGTAGTATAAATAATACAAGAATTTCTGAAAAAAATAGAATTTATTTTTTAAAATAGAAATATATTTATTTAAAATTTTTTAAGATTTATTTACATTTAATTATTCAATCATTATGCTAATAATTCAAAGTAATTACAAAAATCTGGCAGTTTTAATCTCTTTTTCGGTGAAAGTTTTTGATAAAAAAAAAAAAAATATTTTAATAAATGAAAAATTTATAAAGCAGGATTATATAAATAATCCTACGCAAGTAGGATTTATTGTACAATAAAAAAAGCTGTCTTAGACAAATATAGTAAAAACGTTAGATTTTTTTTGTACTAAAAAGGATAGTGAAAATAACCTTTACTACTTTCAGAAGATAGATAAGATGTTGTACTTAACAAACTTGGCAAGATCAAACAGATATTTATTTTGGCTTAATGTGCTACAGATTTTAAGGTTTGAAAAAAAAATGTAAGGACGAAATATTTATTTTATTCTGCTAATGGACACTACTTGTTTTGTACTTCTGAAACCATTGAAATTGAACTGAAAAAAAAAACGAAATAGAAGTCTCGATTGACTAATACTCTTTCGTTTAAAACTTCCAATATTTCAAAGAAATCAGACACCAGATGTTTGGAATCAAAGACTTTTGTTTATTCTATGTATCAAATGGATGTAACTTTATCCGTCATTGTGGAAATCAGACTAAACGAAAACTTTTTTTGGTGTTTTCCCATTTCTTTCTTTTTTTTTTTTTTTTTTAATTTTTTTTTTTTTAATGAAAAAGTTAAATCGTGATTTTATGGTTAGTCTGGAAATGGCTTGAAAAGTTTCAAAATATTTTTTCAGGATATTTCATATCAGTAGATTGCCAGACACATCCCTCATTTATCATTTTGCTTTGTTTGATTCGTGGACCATTGATAATGTGTGTTGTGACTAATCGTCTGGGTCCTGCAGTGCGGGACGGACATCGAATGTCTTCTTAAGGATGGATGGAGGGAGGGAACAACTTTTGTTGGAGGATGGAGCACCTTGTACGTAGTTTGGTTTGGCTTCGTGTGACTAAAAGAGATGACAGTGCCTTCTTGGAGGACTCCTTAAGGGGAACTACCCAGTATTTGTGTATTTTATGGGAGAAAACCTGGAAAACTCCCGGAAGGTAGTCCGACTCACGAGGCAGATGGTGAACATCCCAAACGCCATCGAGTCTCTTTTTTTTTTTTTTAAAGTCTCCAGCTGATTGAACCTCAGCCCTAATGCTCACCAGCGGCTCAAATTACAACTGAGCCATAAGTCGGGCATAAGTGTTAACAGCATTATGGTAGGCTCCGGTTCTATTTCCGTAGCAGCATTCGTTGCAGTCACTACTTTGAAAAGCGTGATGAATCGATGGCGATTACGACAACTTGTTTAAAATCCCTCGAATCGATAGTCACACTACTAGTAGAAGTTTTCTAGATTTTTCGAATAGGACAAGAGGCAGTAATCTCTAAAATCCATTCCCTTACCTCATTGCCTAACTGTGAGTGGTTTGTCGCACGTAAGTGGATTGCGAGGCCCACCGATGTTTAATAATAAATATATATGTATATATATTGCGCTCTGATACTGAGAAGGCTCAGGCCCAAACCCACTGGCAGCAAATCTTACAATAACTGCCTTCAGAAATGAGGACAGATGGTTGCGATTGTGACCGTGCACCTCTTTGACAATCAGATTATCTGGTGGGTGATTTCCTGCATGTAAATCGCAATTTCTGGTGCAGTTTCCCTGAAATATGATGGCGGATGACAATATCCACTCATCATCGTCAGTTGGTGGACTGTTCGTAACAAGCATTAGTGGAATATGATCCTCTCTCTTAAAAAACATTGAATTTTTATGTATATTCGTTTTGAGTTACATAGATGTTTTCAACTACTTTCAGTTTTTAAATGTTTTACAAACTACATTAGTTTTTACGTTTTTATAATATTTATTACATGTTTTTTTCCGTACAATTACAGTAAATCTGCGAATTTGACTTGATGAGAATGGGATATACATTTACGATTAACGTACGGTTAACGATTAACGATTAACATACGATTAATGATTAACGTACGATTAACGTAACTCAGTTATTAGAGATTTTAATTACTAATGCCATCTAAATATCAATATTCCTTATTCAGGATGTCATCATTATTCTGAAAATGCTGCATCACATTAAATGCCATTATTATTTCTAACAAATTATTTTTTTTAACATTTATTTTCAAGATAACTTACATAATATTTTATCATGTTGATAACTTTGATAATAAGCAAACATATTTAGATTATTATTATTAATGTCGCTCTCATCGAATATTTAACATTGTATTTATAGTGCAATGCATCGTCAAGCTTTCACAATGCACTGCAGTCTCTAATGCATTAAAATGACTTAAGAAATTATCCTTGAAAAAGAAAAAATCATATAATATAATCATAAACATCATATTAATGTAAAAATATATGAACTTATACTCTTATAACAGAGAAATACTATATCAGGACTGTAAAAAAAAAAAAAAAGTTATCACTCAGAAATATGATTGCGCCATAACTAACTATGGGCAATATAAAAAAAACATATAAAAATATAATGTAACTATACTGTATTTTATCTGACATTATGTTTACGTATATAATGTACATGCTGTACTGGTGGCTCAATGATAAAGTTAACACGCTAGCTTCGATGGAAAAATTTTCCATTGTTGATGACTCTTGCAGTTTCTGCATCAAATAAGAGAGCGGCCTGGCGGCCAATTAGCTAGTGCTGTAGCCTTTGATACCACATGCTTCAGGTTCGAATCCTGACTGTGAAAAGGATGTTAGGGGTTTGGAATCCACGTTAAACTGTAGTTCCCGGTCTAATTTGCCCAAAGTGTGCAAAAAATGACAGTAGAGCGACAAACAAACCAAGCATCAAACAAGAAGGCTCAATGGTAATTGTAAAAGATTCGAGTATTTTCTTGGGTTTTCTACATACAAATGCAAAACTATTGACTCTTAATGTCATATCGGAATGGAAGAATCCCTTTTGCACCTAAACTTACACAAGTGTGGTTTGGCTGTACTACATGGAACAGGAGATCACTGATGTAGTAACAAATATGTTGATTCCAGATAACATGCGCATAGGCAGCACGATATAGGCGTACAATAACTTTCTTCAATGGTATCTTATATGTCTTCAATCAAAGAAATATCATTGATATGTATGTCGATGTAACAGAAGTTCTGTCAGCTGTTTCGAAAAATAATTATAAAACATTATAACACAGATTATAAAGTGAATCCGTGTTAAGCTTAACAGCCAGCTGGTCTACATCCAAAGAAGGTCCTTTTGGGTGGAGGATAGGAAAGGAATTGTTCTTTATGATATATGGCAATCTAACAAAACCTTTGAAATTTACTGACAGCAGCTTTTTCTTAAACGCTTTTTTTGTAGGAAGCAATACATTGATGATGAACAGAAAAAGAATCATTCAGCAGCATGACAAGGACAAGCCCCTATACTGAAAGAGTGAGGAAGGCTCTTCTAGAAGAATTGTGTGGCTTGATGGCCAATTGGCTAACGCTCTGGTCTTTGGTATTGCAAGATCCAGGTTCAAACCTGTCGGTGACATGGATGTTTGTGAGTGGTTCCGAATTCAATTTAAACTGTAAGTCCCGGTCTAATTAGCCTAAAGTGTGCAAAAAATGGCCGGAGAGTGACAAATTAAACCAATCTAGAAGAATTTGGCTGAGAAGTTATGAGCTCCCCGCTCCCCCTGTTCTCACCACCTTGCTCCAACAGATCTCATCCAGTCTTCTTAGAAGTTTATAAAATCATTTTGCAGAACTGAGGCTGACTTCAAGAGTTGAAGTTGAAATGAGGCTAGGTTCTTTTTCAAGGCATAAACCAACTGACATGATAGCCATTAAGAAGTAAACTGATTATATTGGCTTTGTTTCCGTGTTATTTCAATCAAAAAAATGGTCAGATTTTTTATTATTGATACTCATATGATGACGGAAGAAAATGGGACGCTATTTGTTTACTAGGTAACTATAAAATTTATGAACATTAAAACTTGATTGAAATTAAGAAAGTTCATTGCATGCAATAGTATAAGACTAAATAAATTAAAAATCTCGTTAAAACGATCATTTTTTAACCATTTTAATGGCATAAATAGATCAGATTTTTATTTTTACTTCAAACCCCCTCCCCCAATAAAAAAAACCAACAAAAGTTTCATTATAATGTAATATTTGATTATTATCTTTCTAGAAATTTTTAATATCCAAAATGGATAATCGCAATACTAACAACTTAACTACTTCTTTAAAAACAATAATCAATTCCAGGAAGCTCGCCAGATTTCTTTTTATTATTCTATTTTTATTTCTTTGAATACCAGAAATCATTTATCAAAGTCGAAATGCATTCCTCTTTTTTCTTTATTTTAGAAAACATTTCACCCTTAAAACCAGATGATGCAACTCTTTAAGTCAATAAATCGATGAGCCGCGCGGTTTCTTTGTTTCTGCGGTGTAAAATAGTCAAACTATATCGGTTTACGATTTAGAAATGCAAGTAACAGCAATTTTTCTACCTTATTTTCAGAAAAGGCCGAAAGGATTTCGGGACAATTTTGCCTGAAATTCGATAAAGGGAAAAGTGAAGATTTTTTTTTTTTTATTTGTGTTATATGATGCTTGTTTTATGTAAGTAAAGATAGTTATATTTATTTACAATATGTTATTGTTAATAATTATCTTATAAGGATATCGTTAAGTATATTATTATTGAAAAAAGGTTTTGGGCCAAATTCTTAATTGCTTATCGATTGAGCTTTATAATAATAAATAATGTATGGAATTCAACTGTAATAATCTCTTTTACAAAATAGTTTTATTATTAAATAATTTTCAAATATAAATGAATAAAAGGTAATTAATAATATCATATTATATGCTAAATATTTAATAATAAACATTATAATAAAACTAATTATAATATTCTCTTTTACAAAATATTGGATACTATTAAACAATTTGCAAATATAAATCCATAAGATGGTAATTAATAATAACATATTATATATTAAATATTTAATTAATTAATGTAAGTTTTATAAATTCTATTAATTAATATATAGAAGAATTACAGATATTGTGCATGGAATTTTGTCTATTAAATAAATTACTTTTGTGATAAATTTATATATTTAATTGTGAAGTTTCCAGTAATTTAATTAATCATAATAGTAAAATAATGAATAAAAAAAGAATATAAATGAATAAAAAAGGTAATTAATAATATCATATTATATGCTAAATATTTAATAATAAACATTATAATAAACAAATTATAATATTCTCTTTTATAAAATATTGGATACTATTAAACAATTTGCAAATATAAATCCATAAGAAGGTAATTAATAATAACATGTTATATATTAAATATTTAATTAATTAATTAATGTAAGTTTTATAAATTCTATTAATTAATATATAGAAGCAAATTACAGATATTGTGCATGGAATTTTGTCTATTAAATAAATTACTTGTGATAAATTTATATATTTAATTGTGAAATTTCCAGTAATTTAATTAATCATAATAGTAAAGTTACTTAAAGTGATTTTGGTAAACTCGCAGCTAATGAAAACGTGAGCCTTAGGACTGAGGTTCAATCCGCTGGCGACATTGTTCAAAAACGATTAAGCTCGATGGCGTTTGTGATGTTCAGCATCTCTCATCGTTAGTGGGACTACCTGGTAGGAGTTTTAGTTTTCTCCATAGGATGCGCAAAGGCGAGGTGGTAATTTCAATCCGAATAATGCAAATAAGTCCTCCCGTATGCACTGCCCTTTCTCAAGTGACTCGAAGCCAAGTCAGGCTTTCTAAAAAAGTGCTCCATTACAGTAGTAGTTGTCGCTTTTTTTTTTTTTTCATCCCTGAGAAGAATACTCATGGGGTGTCCATTCATTCGCTGCCGGACACGGAGGATTAGTCACAACAACAAAATAAATTTATTTTGTCTTTTTTAAGTTGATATTATACTAATCTATAATTTGTAATTAATACTGTCTATTTTGTCTCATAAATTAATAACTTTATAAATATACTAATAAAATATTTGTTATTGATATGCCAAATATACTTTTTATTAATAACTGTATGTATAAAAATTTGAAATCAAATAATGTTTATAGAAATACTCATTTTAAAGTTTATTTTTATAAGCAGGAAATTTTTTTTTTCTAAAATTTAACATTCGAATTGATGGCTTGTGTGTTTTATATATAAATATTCTTGAAATATATTTATTTTCGTTATTTTAAGAAAGAAACTGGCAACGATTTTCAAATAAATCCTTCATCTTACATTTAGTGTGTAAATAATTAATTTTGTCTACTGCTTAATTCAGTATTAGTAGGTAGATTAAATTCTATTTAGTAAAATTAAATATTCTTATTGCCATAAATACTTTTTATTATAAACATTATAAAACTTTAATTTTTTAAATTACAGATTTAAAACATAGTAAGTTTACCATGCAAAAGCTGACAAATGTTTAAAAAAAATTAGCGCTTTAAAAGAAAACAACAAATCCTCATAAGCTCCAAACCTGAGAAAAAAGGCAATTAAACACTCGAAAACATCAATCCGTCTTTTGCTAATCAAAGGAAAGGGGAAAGAAAATTTCATTTGAGAAAAAATTTTGGAAATATACATTTAAAAAAAATAAGTGAAAACTGAAAGAATATGGTGGTTACAATCCTTACCTAATACAGATTGTATGCAAACCACAGGCATGGTACAGGAGTCTTCAAGTAGTAAAACAGGCCTAAAATTTGCAAAGTTGAGTAAATATTTATATAATTTATAAGAAGAAATAGATATTTTTCTGCTAATACGCAGCTTTTCACCTCGTTTTTTGTTTGCGAAATGCAAAGAACCAACAAAGTGAAAGAAATGGATGTCACGTACCCGAATTAGGAACAGTTCATGAAATAGACAGAAGAGACTTTTTAAATACGTTTTGGAATTATTCAAAATTTCTTTTACTGGTTTGTTCTGTAATGAATAAACAAAATTAAATACGAGAACTTTTATTTTTATTTTGTTTTTGCCTTATTTTTAAGGGGAAAAAATAATTTCACAATATTAATACCATCACAACTACCTTTACTTAAGATCTATCAAATTTAATTTTACATTATAAAAAATGTAACAAACGATATTGCTAATATTTTAGAAATATTTACAACAGTATAATTTTTTATCTTTTACTTTAAATTCTTAAGAATATCACTAAAAATTGTTTTCACAAATATTACTAATAAAAATTTCAATTTGAAAAATGAAAATAAAATAAGTATATCATATAAATGTAACAAAGAATATTTACAACAGTAAATAAAGCAGGTGTAAAATGCTTTTTTCATGTAATGGAAGAAAACAAAAATCATGTGATAATATTATTTACTTCCTATCAAAAAAATTATAACCATCAAATGTAAAAACATTTGTAATAAAGAATACTTACATCAAAGGCTAGTGGAACTAATAAAAAACACTAATCAACAAAAATTAATACACATGCAAACAAAATTAACATGCAATTAACAAAGATGAAATCATTATGTATACAAATATCTTTAAGTTTTTGCTTGTGTGTGCCAAATGTCCCCACACATACATGGTAAATTTTCAAATTGCCAGGGTGGGAATAGAAAATTTTTTTTTCCAGACCAGGTTAGAATTTTTTACTGACTCCCAATTTTGTTCGGTAAACTTAGTATACGGATAATGGGAAAAGATTTGTATTAAAAAAAAAAAAAAAATTACTTTTATTCACCAAATTTTCAAAATTTTTGTGATAAATTAGTCAAACCTATAAAGAGATTTGCAGGCAAATTTCAGAAATCATTCTGTGGGCCTCTTGTCATTGTTAATCATGCCCTTACAGAAGAAAGATAGCTTTATTGGTAAAACAGTTTTATCAGAAAGGTAGCAATAGTTTCACTGTTATTCCTGAATATCGCCATTTAAAGTGATTTGAAAAGGGCCCATGTCGAAGAATGGTTTGAAGAAAATGGTTATGGAAATTTGAAAGACTGGAGTCTTTCTGCAGGAAAAAAATAGTTCACATTTTGACCTCCAGAAGAACACGCTATGCTTTCAAAAATCCACTTACAAATTCTTCAGCAAGTACTCGATTGCGCTCAGAGCACTGACTTGGCGATTTCATGGTCGACAGTACGAAAAATTCTGCGATCCATTTTAAAAATGGTATCCGTATAAGATCCACGTGGTGAAAATATCAAGACCGCAAACACGCTATGAATTGTTTGCTGATTTTTGGCGAGAAAGGATGTTGATGATGGCAAATTCTATGGTCAAATGATGAGCCGCACTTTTCTTTTGGAGCTGTGAATAATCAAAATTGCCTTATATGGGGTGCTTTACATCCTAATGTCCTGCAGCAACAACCACTGCATTCTGTTTATGTGATCGCATGGTGTGGAATTATTGCTGATTTTTATCATCAAATAGTTTATCTTGAAACTCCACTCAATTAAGGTCCTAAAAACGTGCTCCTACTCATAATGTACGACAGTGAACCTTGAACAGGTCATTCCTGCTTTTACAGGAACAGTAATGTCTGCAGACCACTATCTTCATGCAAGATGGAACAACTCCTCACATTGGGCGCCAAGTCAAAGAGACTTTGCTTCGTGTTATCTTTGGCGCAGAATCGCTAATATCCAGAGCTTTTCCGGATGCCTGGCCTCCCTCTCGTTCACTCGACCTAAATCCCTGTGATTTCTGGTTGTGAGGATTCCCTAAAAATTGTGTTTGTGGAGGAGGAAATTTGGACTTAAGTTGAAAAAGCAGCATTACGCGCCATGTTTCTGAAATTCCTCGCACAGTTTCTTCGCTCTATCATTGAACAAGCTATAATGCGCTTTCAACAAGTAATCGATGATGAATGGAACACACGTTGAGATCTGACAAAGGGTTTTTGTCCTACTTTAGGCTCCAAAATTCGCCTGGTGGTTAAAATTCTGAACTATTTTTATTATTCTTGTTGCGGAAATCTTTCTTCCATGGTCCATATACAGTATATAACAAGTTTCATCCAAATAAGTTAGGTAGAACGGGTTCTAGAGGGTTCTGAATAGGGTCACTTTTAATTGTAACCACTCTGTACTTGGTAACTACAAAAAATCAAACAAAATACTGAAACACTTATTTAATGAATTTAATATTATGCATCAAATTTTTTCTTGCTTTTTAAAGTTTATAGTTTTAATATTCATTTACTAGTATGCACAAATCTGTACATCTATGAATTAAAATAATTCTATGTGGAAAGAAAAAACATAAATGTCTTATGCTATTGATATTGTTTTTCCGACATTTATTTTCATTTGCAATTACTCCCAACGTCAGAATAAGAAGTTTTGTTGGCTGAAAAAACTTTAGATCTATTCTAAAAAAGGAGTTTTATTACCTTTCTAATCTATTAAACAGAAGATCTGCAAATTCTCTTGGAAATAAAAGTGATGGTTATTGCTTTTATATATATAAAAAAATTCTCTTTAAAATCATTGAAAACTACTTAACTAAAAGCAATAAAATCCGTTCCATTAACGCCAATTTCCCATAAACAAAAGTGAGAGAGAAAATTAGCGCCAATTCGTTATAGACCACCCTCTACTCCATTTAGTTAATGTGGAAGAATATTTACATATAGAATCTCGTTATTTTTAACTGTAAACTTATTTAATCTATAATCATGCTTTATTTATATGCAGACATTATTATTATTATGCATTTAAAAGCATCTCAGTACTTATAGAGTCTTGTCAATACACTTTTCAGACATCCTTGAAAAATATTAGTAGATCCAGTAACCTATGATAAGAAACACACAATAAGAAGAAAAAAATGCACCACTTTCGAAAACATAAAGAGACACTTTTAAAGAAAGTGAAAGAAGAAATACGGCGTGAATTAATCTCCATTTATTTTTCTCCATTAGAAAAAACATTTATGTAAGATTCCTTTAAAAAATGTTCTTTTTCTCTGTCCTGAAGAGGTACAAAAAGCACCTTTAGTGTCTAAAAATGTCCATGCGATTTCCATCGTCTCTAGATGACAACAGTGTGTGCAGATAGTGGTCTCTAAATCAGCCCCAATGAAAATAGAAAGTCCTATGATTTGCCACAAAAAGTGGATAGGAGTGTAAACCCTAGGGATTGTCCTTATTATTTTCTCACTGTTTCTACATATTCTTTAAAAAGATTTGTGTGTGTAAAGAAAAATCTGGATTTTGAATCTTGTATTTGGCTGTATTTAGTAAATTTTTATCTCTTTAAGGGCTTACATGTTTATACTTAATCATCATTTAATTACATCCAACGTATTATGGGGTTTGATATCTTTCCTGATCTGGTTAGTTGATGCTAAGACAAAAAAATTGCAATTTTCTTGTTATCAGTTTATTCACATGCTTCAACAAATGTTAGAAATTTAATGTGTTACATCTTTTCCACATGATGATTGTGCCTGTGCGTGCCTGTATCCCGAAACCAAATACACGGCTCACCTCTACCCTCATTATACCTATATATTTTTTTTTTTTTAATGTTTCCATCCAGATTCAAAAGAAAATAATTGATGCACGTTTCTGTGTGGTTATAAGGATTTCTTTATGCAGAAATTTTATTTTATTTATGTAGTCATTTAAAGGCTGGGCCTGAATGGCCAGAGTGGCTGGTGCTCTGGCGCTTGATACCACAGTTTCGGGTTCAGACCCGGCACGGTGGCTTGGATGATGTAGTGGTTCAGATCCACTTTAAGCCGTAAGTACCAGTATAATATTACAGCATAGGGCTGACACCCCCACCCCGTAAAAAGTCAGCGTCAAGGAGTCAAGTCAGACTTCCACCTACGGGTGCTCCATCATAACAAGCTACCCTCTTCCCCTCCTTCCATGGGAATTCTTGGACATAAAGTCTAGGCGTGTTGTCTTCCAAGTGGGATAAGAAACAACTTCTGTATTAATTATATTGTATTTTCATTATTCCGTAAGGATGAATCTACATCGATGAATTTAGATTATACTATGTGGGGAAAAAAAAAAAAAAACCGTAAATGTCTTATGCTATTGATATTGTTATTTACATCCGACATTTATTTTCAATACAATTACTCCCCAATGTCATAATGATTAATTAAGTTAAAAACTTTTGTTGGCTGAAAAACTTTAGATCTATTCTAAAATGAGTTTATTACCTTTCTAATGCTATTAAAGAAGATCTTAAATTCTCTTGGAAATAAAAGTGATGGTTATTGCGTTTATATATATATAAAAAATTACTCTTAGTATTCACATTGAAAAGTACTTAACTAATAATAAATAGCAAATAAAGATAAACAAATGCTTCATTTCACAAACAAAATGAGAGAGAAAATTAGCTTAGCGTTATAAATTACCCTCTTTTTTTTTGAAAAAAAAATCCATTTAGTTAATGGAAGAATATTTATAGAATTCGTTATTTTTAACTCTTTTTATAAACATTTAATTTATAATCTACTTGGCTATTTATTTTTCACTACTTCACAGCATTCAGCACTTCAGAATCTGTCAATACATTTTCGGCCATCTTGAAATATTATGGTCCGTGACTTAGTAAAAATAATAATAATAAGAAAGAAAATGCACCTACTTTTCGAAAACATAAAAGGGAACACTTTTTGAAGAAAGTAAAAGAAATACGACGAGAATTAATTCATTTCTCCTAGAAGCTTTGTTATGTAAGATTTTTCCTTTAAAAGAGTACTACTATCTTAAAAAAGAAGGTAAAAAAGAAGCGTTTTTAATTGGGTTTTAAAAATATCTACATTCATCGCTTTTAGTTAAAAAAAAAAAAAAAAAAGAAAGAAAAATGGGGTATAATAGTGGTTTTAAATCAGCTCAGTGATAAGAAAGTCTATGATTACGAAAAGTGAATAGGGTGTAAACCTTATAGTAAAAAAAAACCTGTC
>BPLR01021146.1:0-25951 GCA_021605095.1 Caerostris extrusa
CACCGCCCGAACCCGAAACCTGTGATACCGAGCGCCAGAGCTTATTATTTATTACCGGTGTCAATTATTGCATAATGGTACAGGAATGGGAGGGGGGAATGCTTAAGAAGTAAACTTTACAATCACTGTTTCCGTAAACAAGTACTCTTTGCTCCTATTTTCACGACATTTTGAACACATTATGAATGGGACTTGAATAAGTAATCCATGCAAAGTTATTGTTATGACTCACTGACTCAGTGACCGACAGCGGTCTGATGGCCAATTGCCTAGTGTTCAGTCCTTTGTTACCAAAGGCTTCAGGTTCGAATCCTGCCCATGGTAGTATGGATGCTTGTTAATGATTCGAATCCAAGTTAAACTGTAGATCCCTCTCCAAAGAGTGCAAAAAAAAAAAAAAAAAAAAAAAACTCCGTAAACCTCAAACCCCCTGGTAAGAAATCAAACTCACTGTTTCATTCAAACGCGAGATAATTGATCAATTCCAACTTTTGTTGATCTTTACACCAAACACTGAAGAACGGATCAGCTTGACTCATTAATATGGCTCGCTCAAAAAACACACTGATGTCAGACAGGCGGAATGATGGTTGTGGACTCAAATGAAACTATCAATTTAGTAATGAAAAGCGCTATTACGCATTGCGAAGGATGATCGTACCAAATTGTTAAGTCGTTTACTTATTACTCTTTTGGACTCGTGCCAAAGAAATTGCTTAGAAACTCTCAGCCTTGGTTTGGAAGTTGTCACTAAAAATACTTTGCTTATGATAACTTTTTTTCTCTTTCTTTTAAATGCAGTTGGCAAACACAGACGGCTTGGTCTTTGGATGCCTTAAGGCAAGTGCTGCAGGAACAATTTCACTTTGCATTACCCAGGGGCGCGTGTAACTTGGAAGATAAGCCACGTACGCGGAGGTTAATGCCCCCGCAACGCTCTACGATCCTATTGGACCGGAACCTACTTTTAAAGTGGATTCCGAACCACTACAAACAGCCATGGCACCGCCGGGACTCGAACCCGAAACCTGTGGTACCGAGCAGGGCGCAGCCACTCGGCCATTCAGGCCCTTTGCGAGAACTGAATGATCAGAACCGAAAATCGCTCTAGAGCAAGGATGCATTGAGATCAGCTTGTTTCATTATAAGTTAATTTTATTTGAAAAAGTTTTAAGATATGCAGTTTAAAAAAAAAAATGATTAAATGATTTTTGATGAAAGATTGAAAATTATATTTGGGACACACTTTTCAGAGATAACGGCTGAAATCTAACTGAAAAAGTTAATCTTTCAACAATTGAAGGCACCGAAGATTATGTTAGAAGTTCATAATCAAATTTCGTGAAAAATAATTAAGAACTGTGTAGCAAAAAGCAGAAAAATTATTTATATGTTTATCAATAATGGGGCCTGAATAGCTAAGTGGCTAGCGCTCTGGCGCTCGGTACCACAGGTTTCGGGTTCGAGTCCCGGCGGTGCCATGGGTGTTTGGTAGTTCGGAATCCACTTTAAAGCGTGGGTCCCTGGTCTAATAAGATCATAGAGCGTTGCGGGGCTTTGTTATTCAGCATCCATGCTTACCATCAAGTTACACGCGTCCCCTGGGTAATGCAAAGTGAGTAACGTCTGTGCAGCGCTTGCCCGAAGGCATCAAGATAGCTGTCTAAGTGTGTGCCAGCTGCATTAAAAAAAATGTTTAGCAATAACACACTGTTAGATAAAATATTACATAGAATGATAACTACATTTTATTTAAAATTTACCAGTTAATTTTACTTGCTCTAAACATATATTAAGGCATCCATATACCTACAAAGGCGAAATCGTTAGAAATGTTGTCTTGATAATACACTGTCATGAGGTAATGTGATAAAAATTTTAAAGAATATATGTAAAAATAATTGGTATTTTTAAAAAACGATTTATATAAAAAAACTTATAGTTATCATAAAACATAATAACTTAAAAAAATATATATATAGGTATATTTCTAATTTGTAACTTGGATAATAATCGTCACCCTCTTTCTAGGGTATAGACTATTTTTATGATTATGATTCTAAAGTTACAGTTATTTATAAAGTTAGAATAAAAGTATTCAGCTACCTTTGATATTTCCAAAATTTTATTGTAACTAAACATTTACGTTATTGTAAACAATGAAATAATTAATCTACACTTAAAAAAATAGTCTATATCGCAGAAAATTTTATTTATAATATTGTTGCATTTCAAATTTGAAAGCATTTCAATGATAAGGAAATTTTTTTTTGTAATATAATATTCTGCACCTTGGTGTTGGATGCCTTAAGGCAAGTGCTGCGACAAGTATAATAGCGAAAATTGTTTTTGAGAAAAAAAAAAAAAATAACTTTGAATAATAAACTTTGCTATGAAATCGTTTAATGCAAGATTAATAATACTTTGAATTACGTACTACACACTTTTAAAAATCTAAAATAGTCAAATTTTTTTAACCTATAAAGTGTTAAAATTTTCTTGCAATAGTTTAAATGTGACTTAAAATGTCATTCAAAATTAGAGTTAAATTAATAAAAATTCATTAAAGATTTCAATTTAAAAAATATTTTTAGTCATAGAATGAAACTTTAAAGACAGAAAATCGTATATAATTAAGAAAATTAATATTAAATTTTATTTTATTACTTATGATGCAAGGAAAGGGCCTTATGGCCGAGGGACTAGAGCTCTGGCTCGGTGCCACAGGCTTTAGGTTCTGCCTCAGGGCCATGGATGTTTGTAGTTGTTCGGAATGCACTTTAAACCATAGGTACATGTCTAATATGACTACCACCACAACACACACAGTGCCCAGAGCTGAGTTGCCCTATACAGTTTGGGAATGATGTGGGTGAGAGAAGTCTGAATGAGCTCCGTGACGATCTTACAGTCATATGAGATCGGTACCTACGTTTAAAGTGGATTTCGAACCACTACAAACATCCATGTCACCGCTTGGACTCGAACCCGAAACCTGTGACACCAAGCGCTGGACTCGTATCTCAGCCACTCAGCCATTTTTGTCTCATTAAAACAATATTCAAATATTAGGAATCATTTTTTTTGCTAAAATTGTTATGTTGATAAGAAATAAACATAAAAAATTCCCATGAATAAATTTTTTTGTGATTTTTGTTGGCATGCATTGAAATGTAAAAAAGAGCTGTAAACCTGCAAACAAAAATATTTTTAAAACCATCTTAAAACACATCAAAACAAACTTGATAAAACTGTTACTTATAATGGTAGTTTGTTTGTTTGTTTGTTTGTTTGTTTCTTGACATGCCATACATTTCTGCATTCCTTAACCTTTGGTTTAGAGTCTTGGGGGGAATAGTTTTCCTGTTACACACCCATGAAAGTAGAAGTTGATTCCATTTCTGAAAACGTCAAACTCTACCCTGCATTAACAAACTTTACTTCCGATCTTCAGTTTCAAATGTCGTTCGTATGTTTTCTGTTTCCTTAAAGTTTTTTTATTTTTTGTGATTGTATTCTATATTTTTCTATTTATTTCCCATTATATAAAGGTCAGCTGAAAGGTTCGTAGGTTGACACATAGATGGCGCTACTAGTATTAAATCCATTTGATTTTTAGTCCGCAATAACCTTCAAAACACATGTATAAATTTGACAGCTGTTGCACTATTAGTATGTGAGTTATAGCATTTTTAGTGAAGCAACTTTTGTTAGTTCGAAAAAATGGATAAAAAGGAATTTCGTGTGTTGCATAAAGCATTGTTTTTTGGCGGAAAAAAATACTATTGAAGTCAAGGCTTGATAAACCTTATTCGGACTTTGCACCAGGAAAATCAACCGTAGAGAAGTGGTTTGCTAAATTTAAACGAGGCGAAAAGGAGGAGCACCGAGGACGATGCACGCAGTGGACGCCCCAAAGAGGCTGTTACCGACGAAAACATCCAAAAAAGTCCACAAAATAATTTCTGATAACCGTAAAGTGAAGTTGATTGAGATAGCTTAAGATATCAAAGGAACGTGTTGGACATATCGTGAATGAATATTTGGATATGCGAAAGCTCTGTTCAAAGTGGGTGCCGCGCAGAGCTCACAATCGACCGAAAACAACAACGAATTGATGATTCTAAGCAGTGTTTGGAGCTGTTCAATCGTAATAAACCGGAATTTTTGCGTCGATATGTGACAATGGATGAAACATGGCTCCATCATTTCACACCGGAGTCCAATCTACAGTCAGCCGAGTGGACTGTACGTGATGAACACTAAAAATGCTGTGACTTCACTAAAAATGCTATAACTCACATACTAATAGTCAAATTTATACACTGTCTTTTGAAAGTTAGGGTTAACTAAAACTCATATGATTTAATATTAGTAGACATCTATGCGTCAGTTGAACCTCAGCCCACCTGTTAAACGTCTGCTACGTGTTTACGTATTTATATACTTCTATTGGGCATTTATGTATTTTGATATTGCTGTTATTGTCACGTCCCTAGTTAGTTCCCCTCCCCTCAAATTTTTTCCCTCCTATTAATTGTTTGCTTTAAATTTTTTTAATTCCTGCTAATTCTGTGATACTTTTGTTTTAGTATGTTTGAATTCTGAGCAGATGTGAACAGGTACTCGACTCTCCTATACAATCTAGTAGCAGTACCGTTAATTTCAATGTGGTTCAGTTCAACGCTTCGCAGAAGAAACGTTGATATTAGGGAATTATTCTAATGCCTGTTAGATTCAACGCTTTAGTGAGGGAAATGTTAATATTAGCGTATTGCTGAAGTTGCTTATTTAACTCTCACACTTCGTGGCTGCTTTATTTTGTAACTCCTTAAAACATTGCATTTCAACTTCACTTATTTCGAACATTTCTATGGCTTGATGGTTAATTAATTGTTATGGGCTTTTTGTGTTTTGTTACTTTTTAACTGCTTTTGCATGATGAAATTATATAGTATATTATAGTGATGATAATGTATATATATATAATAGTTATAGATAATATATGTTAGAATTAATATTTGTCAAGTGAGATTGCTCTAATCAGTACATATGACAGAATGCGATAATATTATATAACACATACTAGATATTTTTCTTTTTTTTTATAATTTAATTCATCACTTTTTTTTAAATTTCAATAATAAAACTTGTCAAGGCAAATATTGATACAATGATTTGTCATTTGTCCAATCATCGTCCATTGGTCATTTGTCATCATGGGTCCAATACAATGATTAGTCATTTCAGTTTTTAATTCATTAAAAATCCCGACTCGTGGCATGAGCGTTGAGGTTCCATCCGTTGGTGGCTTTGTTGTAGACAATTTTTCAAAAAGAGGAGTTTCGATGGCGTTTGGGATGTTCGCCATTATGCCTCGTGAGTCGGACTGCCTGCTGGGGGAGTCTTCCAGTTTTTCTCCCATGCGATACGCAAATGCTGTGTAGTTTCTCCTAAAAGTCCTCCCGGATGTCACTACCCACCTTCTTCTGCAAGTCAGACTTCTATCATCCATCACAATAGAAAATGCTCCTTTTTCCTTCATCCATGGCAGCCTGCTGGCCAGGTGGCTAGTGCTCTGGACCTTTGGTACCATAGGCTTCAGGTTCGGATCCTGGAGGTGGCATGGATATTTGTGAGTGGTTCGGAATCCACTTTAAAGTGTAGGCCCTCGCCAGTTTAACCCTCGTGTGCACAAGATGACCGTAGAGAGACAAATCATATTCCCTCCACCCATGGTAGACTACTCATGGGATGTCCATTCAGCACTGCAAGACGCCGAGGATCCGACATAAAAAAAAACATATATTAAAGAAAAGCATAATAAACTTTGTTTGTGTGTTTTTGAGTGTTTATTTTTAACAAATAATGCCTTTTATACATGAATAATATATATATATAAATCTATTGCGATTTTTCTTATTAGCTAAAGATCTGAATATATTGTATGTTCTGCCCTGAAAGTTTTTGTTATTTATAATTTCTGTTTAGAATATTCGTATTAATTTGATAATAAAATTTCTTATTTTCCAGTTTTTCTTAAAAAAAAAAATAATAATAAATGCGTAACATCATAGAAAATTTTGCAATTTTTTTTTTTTAATTTACGGAGATATGAAATATATTGCTGTAAAATCACAACTGTGAGAGCAACTCATATGTCAAATCCTTAGGATAGCAGCTAACCGGAAAAAGAAATTCATAAAAGTAATGCAATCACAAATTTCAAAAGCTATTCAAATAAAATAATTTAGTGCAATAATTTATCAATTTTTATAACTAAAGAAGTTATTTAAGTGGGATTGTTTATTTTAATCTGACGCTCGCTGCCACAGTTTTCGGGTTCGAGTCTCGGCGGTGTCATGGATGATTGTAGTTGATTCGGAACTCACTTTATACCATAGGCCCCCGGTCTCATATGGCTGTAGAGCTTTGGGTGTAAGGCTGACAACCCCCTAAAAAAAAAAAAAAACATCTGTCGTCTCGAAATCTACCAGTAGGCAGACGGCCTTGGCCCATTATGGGGCTGTTCCGCCAATGATGATGATATCTACTTTAAATAAAAAAAATGTATATTCGTAATGATAATTAATTAAAATAAATTAGTATATTTTTATTACTAATTCTTCATAACTGCCGAATGCATTGCTTGTTTCCTATCGAATTTTATTTTTTGATAAAAAGAAATATCAATAAATTTAAAATCCAGCATTTTTAAAATTTGCAGAAAAAGATTAAAAATTAAAGATTAAATTTGGCTTAATTTCTGTTCATCAGTTAAATTTATTTCTTTTCTTTTGTTAAAAATCACTAAAGCATTACATTTTATTTTTCGAGATGTAATGATTTTAAAATAATCTTTTATTATTATTATGTCACAATTTAAAAGTTATATTTGTTTATACATTCACTATTTTGATGAGAAAAAATTATTTATTTGTTAAAGTTATCACGAATAAATTAAGTAATCTAGTTAATCAGTTACATTAATTTTAACGTCCTGCTTGATTTGGTGAATTCCAAAATTCTAATTTCAATTGTCTACCTTACTCTGCTGTCTTCTCCCATTTTCCCTAAATCCAAAGTTCAATATTCCCTCGCATGGAAAAACACTCAATCAATATATAATTTTCTAGTGGCGCCATCTGTTGATCGAATTAGCAGTCAGACGAATCCTACATAAATTAATTGTTAATTGTTTACAGTTAAATGATATTAGCATTAATGGTTAACATCGTTAACCGAAATTAACTTTTCCATTTTTAATAAATCTACAAATTTTCAAAATTTCGTTTTTAATTCCTTACGTTTTATATTTTTTTGGATACTTTTTTGTTTCATTTTTTTTAATAATCTTGAATAGATTCAGATATAACATTAATCGTGTATCAACATCCTACCTTTACGTTAAATATTTATTTATTTGATTGCAACCAACTGTCTGTAACTAAATACCAACTAATTATCAATGATATGTAATGCAGCTATTAACTTGCAGTGGATGACACTTGATGTTAATACAGTTTTTCAAATACTAATTGGGTAATTAAATTTAATTCATTAATTTTAGGTTTTTTTTTTTAGATTTAAGTTGCATGTATCTACCCATAGATGGCGCTAGATAAACTTTAAAAATAAATGAAAATTATTTTTAAAGGACTTTCTGCAATACAGTGATAAAAAGTAGGAATTGACTTTAAAAAAAGTTTTTATATTATTTCGGTACGAGAAGAGTAAAACTAAAACTGATTAAAAAGATGTAAATAAAATTAAATTTTATTTTAAATTTAAATTTCCATTTTATCATAATTCTTCTTTCAGAAATGTTGATATCAGAAAAATTAATGTACATTTTGTCCGACCACATACAGCGTGGAAAATTGCCAAGCGAATGAGTCGGACGGATGTAGAAAGAACTACGTTATATGGAAGGATATGTCCTTTAGGCGTGATTTTAATTTCAGAAAAAATAATTTTAATTTTTAATCATTAAAATTTAGATTGACCGATATTAAAAGAAAAACTAGACGAAAAATATTAACACTATAATATTAGTTTTTCTTTCACATTACTCGTGGCTTTTGAGCACCCTGAAGCATTAATCACCCTGAATTAGAGAACGACAAATGGTTGCAAAAATTTTACTTTATGGTGGATATCACAGCGAATTTAAATGAGTTGAATCTAAAACTGCAAGGAAAGGGAAACCCAGCCTACATTTTTGGTACAAGAATTGCTTTGTTTAGAAGAAAATTAATTCTTTTTGCAGAAGATATTCAGAGCGATAAATTACTTCATTTTGAATTTCTAAAGCAATATCGCGATAAAACCAGTGCAACTGTTGACACGAGGTACTTCAGCACAGTTATAAAAAAAAATTAAAGATGAATTTGCTGACAGATTTGAGCAATTCAAAGCCACTCTAGCATTCATAGTAAATCCTCTCAACACAAATAGTAACGAAATCCACATTGAGCCATTTGGAATTGATATTGGATCTCTAGAAATGCAATTGATCGATTTAAAAGTAAAGCTTTGTGGAGTGGAAAATTTACAGTGTTAAAAAGCAAGTTGGAAGAGTTGGAGGTCCAAAAATGTATATACGTAACGCAACAAAAGTGGACAGCTTTAAAAGAAATGCCGCGAGTTGAGGCATTTATATTCGACGCATGGAATAGTCTTCCAGATTGCTACAGTGAGGTGAAGAAGTTGGCATTTGGAGTGCTGACTATCTGCGGATCGACATATTCGTGCGAGCAAGTGTTCTCTTGCATGAATATAATTAAAAGTAAAGTAAGAAGCCAACTAACAAATGAAAATTTACAGGCGTGTTTGAAACTTAAAATAACAAGTTATGAGCCAAATTTATCCAAACTTTCTAAAACGATGCATAGCCAACGCTCCCATTGAATTTGTTTGCTCAAATGTATGCTGTTGGGGTTTTTTTTATTTTAAGTACAAGTTACATTGTTTAGTAAAGTTTAAATTTTCTACTTGAATAACCATGCAAAGCCATCGCTCCCATTGAATTTGTTTGCTCAATTGTTTGTTATTGAAGTACAAGTTAGTGTTGTAAGTAAATGTTTTAAGTGTTTTAATTTTTTACTTAAATAATAAGTAATTATCTAATAATGCCATATATATATTATCAATTTGTTGTGGAAAACACTACTTATATATGAATAAATAGATATTTTTTTCTTATGAATAAATATATTAGTTTTTTTTTTTTTTTTTTTTTTATCAAAAAACTTTATTTATGCGAATACTATTTATTGTTGGCAAGAAAAATTGTGTGGCCCTTTTTAAAAACTTTGAAATTTTGTAAATTGTAATTTTTGACTCTTCCTACTCAAAAGGTTGCCGACCCCTGCCCTAGGGTTTTGTTTTGAGCTGCATCTCCCCGTTGATGGTCAAGATTTATTTAAAGGCAGGTTGAAGAGATAGTGTTACGTCTAAGTGAGCGTGTTTGCGACAGAAGGAAAGGGAGGAGCTTTGTGACTTGTTTTACTGCCTAATTAAGAGATATTTATGTGGCACGGGGAAAATCAACCAGCTGTTGACATTGAGCGTGAGAAGTCAACCTGTGACCCTCATCACCTTGTCCAAAGTAAGGGGTGAAGACAAAACACTGATAAACCTACAGTGAGAAGAGTCTAAACCACGGATGGCCAACCCACAGCATGTTTTGAACATTTTTGCGGCCCATGACATTTATCACACTTTTACAGAAGAATTTATTATGATGGCCAAAGCAGTGAAAACCAATGTATTAAAAAAAAAATACATTATGTGTGCATCCCTATATTCAAAAAATGAACTGTCGAAATGACGAGAAAAATTAACTTTGGTTTTAAAATAATATACTTTCGAGTATAGGACAGAGATTGGTTTTATTTATGTGTTTACAGTTATGAATTCGAAGAATATAATTTAATTATTCTAATGATGCGAAACAGCTAAGTGAAAGAATGGAGAAACACATATCGCACTAGTAAAATAAATATTTTTTAATGATTTACATTTTTTTTCATTTCGTTTATATTTATACATTCTTTATATTTCATTTTTAGTGTTCTGTATTTCTTTACAATGTGTGTTTAGTAGCATTATTATAATATTATTATCTATGTACACATGTAAGAATTATAGTAAACACAATAATAATAACTCATTCTGTTTCAGTTGTTCACTTCAAAAAATGTCTACAGTGGGTCTCAATCTAATAGGGGGATATATAATTTTATATGCAGCCCGCGGAGTTAAGATGCATTTCTAAAGTGACCCGCAGGATCATTTGGGTTGGCCGCATCTTGTTTTGCAAACAAGTAATATAAAAAACAAAAATTTCTTACAGTCAATTCCTACTTTTTTTTCACTGTAATGCAGAAAGTCCTTTATAAATTATTTTCATTCATTTTTTTAAGTGTATATGGCGCCATCTATGGGTAAATATATGCAACTTAAATCTAAAAAAACTAAAAATTAATGAAATAAATTTAATGAATGAATTAATATTTGAAAAAACTGTATTGACATCCAGTGTCATCCACTACGAGTTCAAAAAAAAATGTGTTTGGACCTGAGTGGATGAATAAAGAATATTTTATGAGCGATTGAAAATTTGAACAAGATATATATCGGAAGAGTGTCAGCTAATAGAAGGAATTGAAAAAGGAGACCTATTGGAGACCCCCTGAACAACTTCCGGTTAGTTACAACGAAATCAACATGATAGGTGTCACCAGCCTTAAAAGAGATCGAACCTAACGATTTTGGTAATATCTGTTCAATGGGCGTACCGATTACGGAGTTTCAATGTGGTATTAAACCTCCTCGTCTTAAATTAATAATAAAATTTGCATACAATGTAATTGCTTAGGTTTAAAAAAAGATAGAAAAATAAAAATTAAATTACAGAAAAAAATTAGAATAGCATTTGCTACTATGAGACAATTAAAGCAAGGAGATCGGAAAAAAAAAAAAAAAGCTGTCGATACAAAAAGTGTCATCATTACACGATGCCCAAAAAAAAAGAGATTATCCAAATTTTTTCTTTCATTTTATTTTTAATCTCTCTGAAAAGTTTCTCTATACGTAGCGGTCTAATGACCAATTGGCTAGCGCTCTTGCCTTTGGTACCACAGGCTTCAGTTTCGAATCCTGGCGGTGGCATGGATGTTGGTGAGTGGTTCGGAATCCACGTTAAACTGCAGATCCGGTCTCATTAGCCTAAAGTGTGCTCAAGAACACCGTAGAGCGACGAACCGAACTAAACTCTCTATACGTAAGGGACTATTTTCAAAATTGGTTCGTATTTGAGACGCCCTCAATGCTTTACTGTGCTACTCTGCCCAAAAAGTAAACCAATTATTTCTTTTTTTTCAAAAAAAAATTCTTTATTTATTCTTCCAAATTTATTTTATCGCCTTCAAAGTAATCCGCTGCGGACACAATGCACTTATGCCAACTTCTTTTTCATGCTAAAAATGTCATCGACAGGGATGGCCTTGAAGAGCCCGCAGATTCACGCTGAATCTCTTCAATCGACTCAAAACGGCGTCCCCCGGAGTCGTCTTTTGAGTTTAGGGAATAGCCAGTAGTCGCACGGTGGGAATACGGTGGTTGTGGAGCGAAGTGGGTTTCATTTTTGGCGAAAAAGTCATGAAGAACCAATGCAGTGGGAGCTGACGCATTCGGTGTTTTCGGTACCCATCGAGATTTGACGCGTTTGAGACCCAAAATGGAATTGACCGATCCTTTTGAAATTCGAACATTATCAGTAAGGTCTCTAATTGTAAATCAACGGTTTGCCAGCACCAAATCTTGAATTTTTTTGGACGTGAGCTCCATAATGCAAGTTCTTTGCTCAGTTAATTTAGACATTTCAAAAATCGCGGGAATCACTTTTAGCGTCTCACAAAGCCAAGCGTAACTGAAACACTAATGATTATTTTGACGTGAAATTTCACACAGATGTCAAGGACAGCAATCTAAAAAAAAAAATGAAATTCCATAAGCCCCGGGAATTTTAAATTGAAAATGGATCTTGCTTTTGGACACAGTAGTACATAGTTAAAAAATTGAGGCTAAAGCTTTGTGGCTTC
Organism: Caerostris extrusa; assembly: GCA_021605095.1. Classification (NCBI taxonomy): domain Eukaryota; kingdom Metazoa; phylum Arthropoda; class Arachnida; order Araneae; family Araneidae; genus Caerostris; species Caerostris extrusa. The sequence continues at coordinate 12,108 of BPLR01021146.1, forward strand.
GTACAAAGACAATCGCCATGGTGGGATAGAGTTTCCTCGATTAATGTTAATTGTAATAAATCTATTGAATAAATATAAATCTTCTTAGAATCTTATAATAAATCTATTGAATTCAAAATGTACTTGTTATATTATAAAATTATTATCGTTTGTTAATTAATTTACCTTTGCTGTTTTGAATGTCATATGCAACTATTTGTATTCTTGAAGTAATATGTACATATTTTTACTTTGGATTGATGACAAATTTAAAAACTGTATGCGTAAATATAAAATAATTGTATTTAAATTCATAATAATGCTAATAGTCTAAAATATATTTAAATTCCCAATTTTCATTTTAAATAGGTGTTTCGAAAATTTTATCTCATGCGTATGTTTTCCTCCTCCACCTTATCAAACGACGGAGGGTTTTCTAACCAGCTTTTTAAAATACATATTAAAAAAAGTAAAAAAAAAAAAAAATTCTCGTGTTTGTATAAATTAATTTATGGGTCATTGCCGAGGACAACATAAAATATTCCTTTTAGCAATTTTATAGCTGTTTTTCTAGGTCACGTGGGGTCAGCCCAAATCATCTTGCGGGCCACTTTGGAAATGCATCCTAATCCCGCGGACCGCATATAAAAATTATATATCCGCATATTAGATTTAGACAAAACAGCTAGTTTCTAAACTAGCTGTTTTGGACCAGATCGGATCGGTGTGCTTGCAGTGGATTCCCTCCCATGTGGGCATCTACGGAAATGAAATTGCTGATCTGCTCGCTAGGGAAGGTTGCGAACTTCCCAAAGCTTCTTCTTCCAATCTGTTAGCTTCAGAGGTTCATTCCATGACTTTAGCCAGAGTGAATACCTCTTGGAGGTCGCCACCCATTCATGCATGGTATGCCGCTAAATATCCTGGTATGTCCTTGCAGTGCTCCTGTCCTAGACCTGCTCAAACGGCTTTAGCTAGACTAAGGACTGGCCACACTAAGAGTTTGACCTTCAATGGAGACGAGAAGACATGTACCCTTTGTCATTGTTCGGCCATCGCGTCTCCCTCTCATCTCATCGATTGTATTGGTGCCTCTGTGAGGCACCTGTTGAATGAGGGGAGGACAGTTTACGATCTATTGATGCAGCATGATCTACTGGACTTGGTTTAGGATTCTAAATCAAGGGGATAAGCAACAACAACAGACCCCTTATAGGCATTTTTTTTTTTTTGAAGTGAGTTATTATTTTTGGGGTTTACTATTATTCTTACATGGGAACATGTAGATAATATAATAATAATGATACTAAACACACACTGTACAGAAATATAGAACACTAAAAGTGAAAATAATATAAATATACACGAAATAAAAAAAGTGAAATCATTAAAAAATATTTATTGTACTAGTGCGATATTTGATTCTCCACTCTTTCACTTAGCTTTTGCAAATCGATCTCAATTCGGATATTTGCGCATCGTAATGGGTGTATCATCCATTACGTTTGAGCGTTTGTTGTGTTGGGTGAATTTCATTTTAGAAAAAAAGATTCACCGGTGTAAGTTGAACTAAAAGTGGTAACAACTTGAACTAAGAGTCTGGTTTGCCCTGCTATCAGCAATCAACTGTGCTCATCTAGGGATGGTCACTGATGTCACTTAAATTGAGCCTGTTAAATTAGATGTTCAACATGCGCGCGCATCATGAGTTCGCTGAATATAATTTCATTATTCTGCGAACTCGTATATAAAACAGACAATATCTGTGATGCATTCACAAGAATATTATTATAAAATCAAAGTTAATTTTTTTTTTCTCATCATTTCGATAGTTAATGTTCTAATATAGGGATGCACACATAATGTACTTTTTTTAATACACTGGTTTTCACTGCTTTGGTCATTATGAAATAAATATATTTTGTAAAAGTGTGATAAATCTCACAGGCCGGAAAAATATTCGAGGCGGGCCGCAGGTTGGCCATCCCTGTTCTAACTTATTGATGCAAACTGGGTTTTTGTACAGGAATTGGGTGGAACTGGGTTTTAGTACCATCAAATTTAAATTTCCTTTAAATGCTTAGATTTTTTTTATGTACTCATTATATGCACTTTTGAACCTTTAATTGCATGAAAATATTCTAAAAATAACGACATTAATGAAATTTTTAATTTTTTTTTTTTTAATACAAAATAATATTTCCAATTTAGTTTTGTTGTTAGTTCAATGATAAAAAAATTTCCGATATTTTATGATAAAAATTGGGGGCCTGATGGCAGAGTGGCTAGCGGTCTGGCATTCGGTAGCACAGATTTTGATTCGTGTCCCGGCAGTGCCATGGATGTTTGTAGGAGTTCGGAATCCACTTTAAGCAGTAGGTCCCGGTCTAACAGGATCGTAGAGCGTTGCGGGGGTATTGTTATTTCGCGTCCGTAGCTTATCTTCAAGCTACGCACCTTGGGTAGTGCTAAGTGAGTAACGTCGGTGCAGCGCTTTCCTTAAAGCAGGGGTCTCCAAACTACGGCCCGCGGGCCAAATCCGACCCACGACAGCGAATAGCTTACATGTTGCTGTAATAAGTTGGATAAAAAAACAGCAGAATGATAATAACTCTGGTTTTATTTTACTTGCCGGGTAAAGCTTAATGACAAGCATAATACGCAGAAAATTTAACTTAAACACAACAACTAACAAACAATTGAAATGAATCCCACTATCATTATGAACTAGTGAACATCCCAGCGGCTACCCTCGGTAGTTATGTTGGGGTAAAGAGTATCGCATATGTATGTATATATCGATGTTTGGAATGTATATATACTGAATCGAACATATGATTTTTATCCAGAAAATCCTTTCAGAAACGGAAAAGCTTAATTAACGCGAATGAAACCACGGGGTATCCACTTGTAAAAAAAATACTAATCAGATTTATGTAATTATACTGATAATGGCAGACAAATTAAAACGGTTTTGGCCCTTGGCACTTACTGGAGTAAACAGTATGGCCCTAAGGCTGGAAAGTTTGGAGAGCCCTGCCTTAAAGCATCAAAAGAAAATTGTCTAAGTAATAAATATGATTTATTTTTTATATATTGATTTATTTATATTTTGTACAATTATCGTTATATAAATTTATCATAACGAAAATTGTATAAAAGCCAGCTGCATTAGAAAAAAATTAAAAAAAAAAACACCAATATTTTGTTTGTCTGTCATGATAAATGTTTCAGATAAACGTTAAAATTTTTTTAACTAGCTTTTTTGTTTAACAAATTAGAAATAGTTAACTTGCCAGAGCCCTTCCCCTACAAATGTTGCTTAACAAAGATAAACACGTATAAAAAAAAAAAAAAAAAATATTGTTGGTCATAGTTGGTGGTTGTTTTTTACAGTTGATCACACATGCTCTGCATAAACAACGCATAGTATAATCATCAACTCGGCACATTTCTGCTTGATGAAACTTAGGTTAAAAAAATCTGTTATACTGAAGACTAAACATTTGGAAAGACATAACAAGCATGCTATTGAATGTAGTTAAACAGTCTTTTCCACATGAAGCTTAATGGGTGTGTTTTTTTTCCACATAAATTAGATGGGTGTCGTTTATCGTTTGGAGAGAATGACTCACCCAGCCAACGATTTAATCATTTCTGTTTTATTTCTTTTCTTTGCGTGGTTCTTTTTTCAATTCCTTTTTATAGCTCACACTCTCCCTATCTATATCTTGTTCATATTTTCAATCGTTCATAAAATACTTTTATTCACCCACTCAAGTTCAGATACATTTTTTTTGAACTTGTAGTGGAGGACACTGGATGTTCATACAGTTTTTTCAAATAATAATTCATTTATTAAATTTAATTAATTAATTTTAGTTTTATATGGGAGAAATATTCATATATTCACGATGCTCTTTCTTCTCATTTGCTCATCATTAATTAATTAATAATTAGTTAATAATCTCTTTTTCTCATAACTAATTATTAATTATTTTATTCAATCAATCATTTTTATTCATTTAATTATTAATTATTTTTATTTTATTATCAAATATTTTTATTATTCATTTAATATATATTGTTAAATTTTTAAAATAATGTAACTACAAATTGGCAGTAATATAAAAATCGTCTGATTTTAGTTTAGCTTATTTTTCTGGATATTATTATTCTTAATTTTTTACGTTTGAATTTGAAACGATCGTGTTTGAGTATTCTTGTTAATGTATTCTATATTTTTTAATTTTAAATGATAAAAGAGTTTTTAATTAAATTTGAAATATAGCCTAATAAATTTGCTTTTACTATTTTTATCGTATGTACTTGTTTTTATTATATTTACTTTTATTATTTTTGGTTTTATTATATTTGCTTTTTGTTATTTTTGCTTTTATTATTTTGCTGTAATTCGAAATTGCTGTTTTTTTTTTTTTTTTTTTCCCAATTCCGTCTATTAGCTCACACTCTCCTCTATATATCTTGTTGAAATTTTCAATCGTTCTTAAAATACTTTTCATTCATTCACTCGAGTTCAAATACATTTTTTTTTTTTTTTGAACGCGTAGTGGATGACAAATGATGTTAATACGGTTTTTCAAATATTAATTCAGTCATTAAATTTAATGAATTAATTTTAGTTTTTTTTAGATTTAAGTTGCATATATCTACCAATACAAGGCGCCAGATAAACTTAAAAAAAAATGAATGAAAACTATTTATAAAGGACTTTTCTGCAATAGAGTGAAAAAAAGTAGGAATTGACTGTGAAAATTTTTTTATATATTATTTTATATTATCAAATTTCTTTTAGTATATTTAACTTCCTTTCTGTGGTCTTCCAGTTACTCGTTCATTTTATTTTAATTCTCTCCCGTGTATTTTAATTACTTACATCTCTTATTATTAAAATAATAATAATAATAATAATTAAATAAAAAAAACTCACTCTATTAAACTTTTTTTTTTTTTTTTTTTTTTTAGTATTTGGCAATATTCCTTTTAGTCTTTAAAACTTCTTTCCTTAGCAATGCTCTTTCATCTTTCCGATGGACAATCCAAGATAATAGAAGCTAACGACTGCTGCGCAGCCTCGGAGCTTCACCACAACTCAAATCGTTGAAGAGAATGGGCCAGTAATGTCCTGACCATTTTCAATATTTCTTATTTATTTTATTTCACAAGCTATTCTTTTTGGTTTATTAAAAATTTTTTTTGGTTTAATGATTTGGTTAATTAAAGTTTAATTGGTTTATTTGAAATTTCTTTCACAAGTTATTCTTATTGGTGTATATGAGATTTTTTCACAAGCTGTTCTTGTTAGTTATTTAGATTTCTCTCACATATTCTTATTGGTTTATTTAAATTTCTTTTACAAGTTTATTTCTTACGCAAACTATTTATGTTTATTTAAATTCCTTTCACAGGCTATTTTTGTTGGTTTATATTATTATTATTATTATTTATCACAAGCTATTATAAGGTTATATTATATATTTAATAATATATTATGTTTATATAATTATTTCACAAGCTATTCTTGTTGATTTATTTAAATTTCTCCCACAAGCTATTCTTATTGGTTTATTTAAATTTTTATCATATATTCTTACTGGTCTATTTAAATTTCTTTCACAAAATAGCGAAATTCCAATTGGTTTATTACAATTATTATTATTGGTTTATTTAAATTTCTTTTTACAAGCTATTATAACGGGTTTATGTTAAATTTTTTTCACGAGCTATTTTTATTGGTTTCTTTAAATTTCTCTCACAAGCAGTTCTTATTGGTTTCTTTAAAAATTTCTCTCACAAGCTATTCTTACTGGTTTATTTAAATTTCTTTCAGCTAAACTTTTCGTCATTATCATTTCATTCTAATGCAGCAAACTTCTCTGAATTATTTTTGTTCTTTTAAACTTATTCTCCTTTTCGAATAAGTCGTTAAGTATTCTTATTTTTTCTTAATTTTATTTTTGAATTAGTTACTATATAATTTCTCTTTATCAATTTTTTATTTTTAACTTTATTCTTAATAAAAAATTTTTGCTTATAATTTTAATAATAATAATTTTAAAAAGTACTTTTTCTTCTTTTAATTGTTTAAATTTAATTTTAATTGTTTAAATTTTATGCAATGGGCTTAAAGATAATGTACCGTCCCTTTTATTGCAAAGAAGGAGCTAGAGGTTGCCTAGCAACCAAAGTGCTCTGTTAACCCTGCAAATCGTCGTCGTCCTATTGGTTTATTTAAATTTTTTTCACAAGTTATTCTTATTGGTTTATTTATATTTCTTTCACTTGTTCTATAAAATCGTTTGGAATTCTGCTTTTTTTTTTTTTTTTTTTTTTTTTAATTTCATTTATTTTCTTTTTTTCCAATTTTGAATGATAACCGATGAACATAATTTATTGCCTGGATATAATTATTGATACTTTTTTATCATATGTGAACATGATGTCCTGTTTTTAGAGGTCCGTGACGTTATCTGAAAATGAGGGCCAAGCAAATAAAACTGTTGTTATGAGTTTTGTTCTTAAATTATAGTAAATTCTAAATTTTATGGGCAACGATGAGAAAATTTTATGAGTAACCTGTATATTAACACATCAGATTACAATTTTTTTAAAAATTTTGTTGGAAACAACAACGATACCCAACGGTTTTGCAACAACGGTAATATATTCGCACTTGATTTCTTTCTCCTCTGTTGCTTTGTGTAGGAACTTCATTTAATAAAAAAGATGGCAGTGTGATTACGAAATTTTAGTGAAAAATTACTGTTACGAAACTTACGAAAGATTTTAACAATTTGATGCTTGATATATTTGATTCTACTTTTTCCAGGAAGTTTTTGAAATGTAGAGAATCTCTTTGCATTTAATAGTCTTTTGATTCTAAATTTCAATTATTTATTATTTCTTTTTATTTGTTTTAAGCTGCTAATTGTTTTTAGAAATTTCGTCAGATTACTTGCTGACATTGCCAAATATCACATTATCTTACCACCAATTCTATGATTCTTTTTAATCTCTTTGTACTATGTACATTATACGAATTTTTACAAACAAAAACTCTCTTTTATTATGCATCATTCACTTTAACCTGTAATAATTTTTTTAATTTTCTATCCGATTTTTAAATAAATTAGATTATGCTTTTTAAAAAGGTTTTTATGATATATCTTTTTTCAAATTGCTACTTTTTTTTTTTTTTTTTTTTTTAAATTCCACAAAATTATTTTTATTTTCAACATTAGAAATTATAATTTTACTTCATCTACTTGTTTTTAATGTCAAACAAATTTTTGTCACTTGTTTTTGATGTCAAACAAGTTTTAAAAAATTTTTTTTGGTATTTAAACAAGAAATAAGTCTAAGATTTTTTCATTCTTAGATTTTTTAAAAATGTTTTTATGATCGAATTAGTTTAAAATAAATGTTTCTTTTAAAATAATGTTATTAAAAAAAAAAAAGTCTAAAAACAATTTTAATAAAAAAGCAAAATTTCATTTTCAAAGAAAAACAATACTAAAGTAATTTTAAGAAAATTGTATTGTTAATGCTAAATTAATATATTAATACGTATTTTCCAAAAATTAATTCACTTTTTATCAAGGCTTTAAATTCTTCCAGATTTTCATGAATTTCGAATATAAATTAATTAATTATAATTTTTTTTTTCTTTTTAATTTTTGTAAAAGGCGGTTTGTAAATACGTACAACAATGTATTTGTTGTTCGGCACAAGGAATTTATTCTATTTTTTTTTTTTTTTTTTTTTTTAAGTTTTCATTTTATTGCAAAGCGTTAGCAAGTTTCGCAAATTTCTGTGAAAAAGATTTGTTATTAGATTAAGAAATTTATTATTTTCCTTTTTTTTTCTACGTATTTCATATTTTTACTTTACAATTTAATCTGAAAATTAATTTCCTACAATTCTTTTGGGGGTTGTTCAGGAAAATTCAAAAGGAAAGGATTTAATAATTTTGGATTAATTTATTATGATTTGGATTAATTCCAAAAGCATCTAACAGTTTTTGTCATAACTGTCTCTAATTAATGCTCGATGAATATTCTCATTTAAATCACTGGCAAAACACCCCGGAAATAAGATATCAGAGGCACGAGTTTTGTTAAAATTGTGTTTTTTACTTGAAATTAAATTTTTTATCCGTTAATTCAATACTACTGTGCCCAAAAAGTAAGACCCATTTTCAATTTAAAATTCCCAGCGCTTATGGAATTTCAATTTTTTTTTTTTTTTTTTTTTTTTTTTTTTTTTTTAGGCATTGCTTTGACATCTGTGTGAAATTTGACGTCAAAACATTCATTGCTGTTTGAGTTACGCTTGGCTTTGTGAGACGCTCAAACTGATTCCGGCGATTTTTGAAATGTCTCGAATGAATTGAGCAAAGAACTTGCATTCGATTTTGTTTGCGGAAACGTCTAGAATGTCGCAGAAGGCATTCGGCATTCGGTGAGTGAAAGAAATATTTACAAGTGGTATAAACAGTTCAAAGAAGCCAGAGAACGCGTTGAAGACGAAGAGAGCTATGGTTGACCATCCACCTCAACCGATGAAGCTCACGTCCAAAAAATTAAAGATCTGGTACTTGCAAGCCGTCGATTTACAATTAGAGACCTTGATGATGGTGTTGGAATTTGAAAAGGATCGGCTAATTCCATTTTGACCTCAAACGCATCAAATCTCGATTGGTACCGATAACACTGAATGCGCCGGCTCACACTGCATTGATTCTTCGTGACTTTTTCGACAAAAATGAAACCCCTATCGTTCCACAACCACCGTATTCACACCGTGCGACTTCTGGCTATTCCCTAAACTCAAAAGACCACTCCGAGGACACCGTTTTGAGTCGATGAAGAGATTCAACGTGAATCGGAGCGCGCTTTAGGCCATCCCGGCCAATGACTTTTTAGCATTGCATTGTGTCCGAGAGGATTACTTTGAAGGCGATGAAATAAATTTGGAAGAATAAATAAAGAGTTTATGAAATAATTGAGTCTTACTTTATTGGGCGCAGTAGTATTACTCAAATCATGTATATGGACTTTTAATATTTTACTAGGATATACCAATAATTCGGGGAACGATTGAAAACTTGAACTCTCTTTGGTAGCTATTTAATTTATTTTTTAACTTGTGATTTAATGTTTAAAGACAATCATTTAATCTCGATACTACTAGATTGGTTTCTTCGTCCTTTAAATTAAATCTTTCAGCACATTCTCTCGTTATAAAGCAAGACATAAATCCTTGATCTAAGAGCGCTCTTACTTCGTATGAATCTCCAGAATCATCACATACTATAAATAATATTTAGCTGTGTTCAATAAAATGGTTTTTGATCTATTCCAGACATAACTACTCGCAGCTGCTAATAATTTATTACTGTTTTGGGAAGCTACTTCTCTTGCTATTATAAACACTTGAGCAGCGGAGGAAAAGGAGGTTTTGCAAGTGATTGCATTACTTTCTTTTTATACAACTCATTATGAGTTGTTGTGCTTTATATTATTTGCGCTTTTACGCGGGTAGTGTAAACTTTTATGATGCTTACGTTTACAAAAACGAGATACTTTTGATTTGCAATTAGAAACTGAACAGTTAATATGTAAACAGTAAAAGCACATATGATTTAATTTTACAAGATCAGTTCTCCCATACACAGATATCTTTAAATAATTTTGACTATTAGAAATATGGTGGACAATTAGAAAATAAAATATATATTCTTATCATTTTACTTCAGTGGTTTTTAATGCTTTTTTTTTTTAGTTTAAACAAAATTTTCGGTATTTAAAAACAAGTCTAAGTTGTTTCATTCTTAGATTTCTTAAAACATTTTTATGAACGAATTTCTTAAAAATAAATGTTTCAAAAGAAATATTTTTATCAAAAAAAAAGTCTAAAAAACAATTTTAATAAAATAAAAATTTTTTTTTTTTTCAAAAAAACTAAAATATTTTTAAGGATCAAATTGCATCGTTATTGTTAAAATAATATGTTATTATTTTCAAAAAAATTTAATTCATGGTTTAAATTCTTCCAGATTTTCGTGAGTTTCGAATATAAATTAATTAATTGTAATTTTTTTTTCTATTTATAACTTTTATAAAGCCGATACAGCGAATTAATTCTATTTTATTTATTTATTTGCTTATTATTATTATTTTTTTAATTTTTAATTTATCACAAACCTTGAGCAAGTTTTGTAGCTTCCCTATGAAAAAAAGATATGTTATTAGATTAAGGAATTTATTATTTTCCAATTTTTTTGTGCGTATTTTATATTTTTAATTTACAATTTAATCTGAAAATTAATTTATTATAATTCTTTTTGGGAGTTGTTCATCATACTAAAAGTTTTTTATCTCATATATTCAAAGCCTGTCAAGTTGCAAAAATTATTCCAGAAACAAATTAAAAGGTGTAATAAATCCTTACGTTTACGCAAACCACTTATTCGTTTATATACGAATCAGAAAAGCAGAGAAATTTAAAAAGGAGATAAAAGTAGTAATGTCTGCATAATAAAGTATTAAAAAGAAGTTTCCTTTCTTAACTTTTATTTTTGAATAAAACCTGTTTTATATTTTAATTTTTTAAGTTTTGATTAATTTTTTTTTGCTAATGTTAACGAAAAAACAAAAATTAAAAACTTTGGATGTTCATGAAAAAAATTAGCAAATGGACACATCGTACTTGTTCTAATTAAAATATGTTCGGAATATGCTGCTTTCAATTTGTACTTCACCAAAGTCAATTATAAAAATAATGATATATTGTAATAGGCAGGTTGGGCAGACAGATTGTAACTGGATGTGGTTGGGTTTAGATACTTGAGGGACATGTTTGAGAATTCACAGCTTTATTGACACACGCACAAACAACACACACGTACAATTAGAGACAGGCACTATTTAAAACATTTAATGACAAATAAGTATAGATTCAGGGGACTCTACTTCTAAACGGAAAACGCGCGCGGTACGCGAACCTGCGGTTCTCAGGTACGCGCGGGATACGCGAAATATACTTTTTCACCAGGTGAGAATCTGTAGGCCAACAAATGCACAAGGCTGTTTTTTAAATATATTTCAACTAGGGATGAGATAATAAAAACTAACATTTCTCAACAGAAGCGCGTGGTTGCGCTGTACTTCCTCTCAGTTGAGAATCTCGAGGCCTACAGATCAGAGTTTCGAGACTATCAGATTCCTGAATGATCTTCCTCCCCTGCCAATGCGTAGGAGGAAGCATGGTTGTAATGTTAGAATTTGCGAAATATATTATATTTTTTATTTATTTATTTTAATATAATTTATTTATTATTATTTTTATTATTATTTTTTTTCTGAATTTTTCTTACCCGAAAATTCTTATTGTTAAATTATTGTTTACTGAAAGACAAGTACAAAATAATATTCACTTCAAAGAAGGTTTCTAAATAGTTGTGTTGCTCGAAATCCTGTTTCTACTAACATGAAGGCCAAGGACAGCCTTCTCGGAATAATACTTTTAAAGTGTAAATGATGAAATCCAATTAATTGGTATTTAACAAATAATTGACAAAAATATTTTATAGTAAATAATGAGGAAAATGATAAATTTTCTTCAAAATATTAAATAACAATATAATTAATACATGAATCCACTAAACTAAATTAAACACAGATCCCGTGTTAAAAAAATGCATAGTTTGGAACTTTTAACTTTCTTTGTTAAGGTTCCAAATTAATTAAGGATCGTTGAAAGTTATAAATGTAGGATTTGTTTGTGGTGGTAATCAGCAGGCGGCGACACTTCACTATTGCTTGTCTTTGACAGAGCCTGTTTATCAACGTGGGGAGTATTGAACTTTGAACTTTGACCCCACGAGAAGGGGACAGGATCCCGTAGATGAAGAAGGAAGGAAAAGAACGCTGGCAGGAGCGATTGGGGGAGGCTGCGTCAAGCAGCGAGAGAATATATGTTTAACTCCTTAATCAATGTAAATATCATTGTAAAATATAATATTAAATGGTTTTTTTATTTAAAGTAACGTCCCGTTACTGCGTTTTTGTCTGTCATATACCCTAGACACCCATTTCAAAAGTACAGCCATTGTTTAGACTGGTAGAGAAGTCTAACAAAACTGTAGGTTCGACCGGGATGAATCTATTGGAACCGGTGTAAAATAATAATAAAAAGAAAACACATTGTATGAACACCAGCAAGACAAATGAAAAGTTGCAAAAATAATTTGTTCGATTAGAATTTCAAATTATGAATCTAATATATAGGTTGTTTTTGGTTTTGGTTTGTCTCTATGACCATTTTCTGCACACTTTGGGCTAATTAGACCGGGGCCTACAGTTATAGCGGCGCACGTTGCCACTGAGTTTGGCCTTCAAGCCTTTAAAAATATATCAAATTTTCAAATTTTTAGGAAACACTCTAAGTTAACATGGACGTAATGCATTTATTGCTCTCCAGTTATCCCTTTTGAGATGAATATTTTTTTAAATAAAATGTATTTATTCTTTTTTTCTCATCTAAAAGGAGGAGGGCAATGCCTTCCGGAGGACTGTTAGAAGGAAATTACCCCGCATTTGCGTATCGTATGGGAGAAAGATCACCCGAACCTGTGATACTGAACCCAAAACCTGTGGTACCGGGGGCGGGACGGACATTCCATGAGTTATCTACTCAGGATGGAGGGGAAAGGGGGACATCTTCTGTTGTGATGGAACACCCGTAGGTGGAAATTTGACTTGACTTCGAGCCGCTGAAGGATGAGTGTTATTAGAGTGTGAATTACCCCACATTTGCGTATCGTATGGGTGAGAAAAAAATCATAAAAAAGAAGGATTTTAATTACATTTCATTTAAACTTTTATTATTAATATTATTATTAGTATAAATTTTTAATTAACTTGCTCATGTTGCTATGTTTTCAAAACTTTGGTATCTATTTTTCAACTATTTCATTTAAGCTATTTTATTGAGTATAAATTAGATAATAGTTAAAAAAAAAAAAAAAAAAAAAGATAGAATAAAATAGATAAATTATGTAAAAAATATATAATTTCATTTAACAGCTACTCTGTTGGTTTTTTTAGTTCCAAAGAGATTACCAAAACAATGATTACCAAACTTGATTTGCACGTTTCCGGATCATTTCAAGTTTCGACTTGCTCTTCGTCCGTTTACCGCGTGTTGCGTAATAAGGAACTCTGGCATAAAAGTATACTTGAAAAAAAAAAAACGCATTTACAGTAAGGTCTTGAATGGTATAAGATCTTGGCGGTTACCATAGAAATGTATACGTATAGGATCTTGGTGGTTACCATAGAAACGTATACGTATACGATTTCCAAATGGTTACCATAGAACGGATTGTCTCATTTGTTTGCAAGGGTAGAAAAACTAGCAATTCATAAGCATTATTTATTCATTGACTGTTTCCAATCAGTGTTGATTTCACTTTTAACACCGAAACAACAGCATATTGGAAAAAAATAAATTACACCATTTATGTATAATAAGGGTGACTCGCCTTCAATATTTTTGCAGGCCCGTGAGATGTATCACACTTTACAAAATATATTTATTTTATAATACCAAAAGTTCGGCAAGAATAATTAAATTATATTCTTGCGAACTCCAGGATGCTCTTTTATCACTCGGAACATCTAGCATAGTTTTGAACTTTCAACTTTTATCAAAGGTTCTAAATTAATTCATGATTGTTTAAATTTATAAGTAATAAAATAGTATGTATCAGTTCATAAGCAATGTACATATATTCATTGACTTTTTCCAATCAGTGATGTTGATTTACCCCAGCAATACAT
>BPLR01021147.1:0-45089 GCA_021605095.1 Caerostris extrusa
CATGTATTGCTGATCAATGGAAGACGATTTTTTTTCACGGATATAAAGTATACCTATTGTCTTCGAGTTTTAACAATAACGAGATCCCCGGTCCCTTACTTCTTCTTTTGGATTTAAGGTGAAAAGAGGTGCAACAAACACAACAAAGATGATTGGTTAACTTTGATCATTAGTGTTTACGGTGTTTGTTTAGGTTCGGATTTGGATTTATAAGATGTTCTATTTTGTGATTGAATAAATTGATAAATTCAAGCGCATATTTGTCTATACAGATGGACTTTTATTTCCTTATAAGTAAGCACAAATTCATGAAAAGTTGTTTTAAAATTGCCACTTCATACTTTGATAGAGCTAAGTTATACTTTGCTGTTATTACATTAGGCTCTTAAGTAACCATTTTTTTCTATGTATCTTCAGCTTCCACTCTCTTCCAGAAGGCACGTAATTTTTGGACCTGAAAAATAGTTTTGTATAACCTATCGGTTGTGCGACAATTCCATATACCTATCTAGTTTCTGCTTTTTGTACCCTTGATTTAAGCCTTAACTAGCTAACTAAAGCTTGAAGCTGACTACACTACACTTCTAACTTTTTGAAAGACAGGCCATTATGCTGCAATTACATAAATTGTTAGCTTTATATGTTTAAGAATGTGGAAAGGGAAAGATAAGCATTTGGAGAACTTATGCTGTCTGAGATTGACTTGCGGACAAACATTTAGCTTTAAATATGCTGTAGTACTCATGATTTCGAGGGGTTCCTAGTCTTCAAAAGCTAAACAAAAAGCGTTTTCAACTTCTTTGCAACTTAGGTTCTTGTAATTTTTCCCCACCGTCTGCCACTACCATGATCGTATGATACAGAAGAAACTGCAGAAACTTTCACAACTATTGTAAAAATTTTTGTCTCTTTTTGCAGTCCGCGGCTTTTTATATGTTTCTATCTTTTTATCGATTCAAAAGTTTATTTATTTCTCTCTCTAACATAAAGTTAAGGGTTTAATTTTTGGTAAAAAACAATTTAAATTGACTTTTTAATGAAGTATATTTTTATGAAACTTCTGAAAATATTTCCTTATATTATACTCACTGGCACAGTATAATACTTACCACGATATTATAAGGGTTATGATAAAAAATAAATTTGTAAGAGATTATATTTTCCACAACAGTGATTGCAAAATTTTCATTATTCGAGGATTGAAATCTTCAAATTATCTCGAAAAGAAGCAAAGTTTAATTAACTTGGGTTATAGATAGTAAATTACAGAAATAAAGAAATAAAGGAAATAAATTCACTTGAAATGTTTTATCTTAGATTTTAAAATCAACTGTAATATATTAATTGACGATAATTTGAATTAAATACAAAAGTGCATCCTATATCAGCTCAAGCTGCACTTCCCCCTAGAATACGAAATTTTTGTTTCGGTGTTCCACAATTTTTGATCATTTGATATTTTACCTTATTTGCTATTCACAAAAATGTGTCACAGAATTATATTGCACGTTTCATTTTTTTCATTAAACGTTACTTGATAATTAAATCGATATTAATACAATAGATTTAAATATTTCGATTATAATAATTCGGAAATGATTTTTAAGAATATTCAGAGATTTTTTTTTTTTGAGTAACATAATTCTTATCCCAAACAGTAATGAAAAGGAAAACTGAATTATTTAAAAGGATAAAAAAGATAAAAAGAAACATTTTCATCAGGATCGCATTAACTAGAAATTAAATGTACATCTATTAGACAGATGGGGCTATCCTTCCAAGAGAGAAGTGATACATTGTATAAAAGGTAAAACGATCACACGTATAACCATTTCATTAAGCAATTTCTGTTAGGGCAAATTGTAATTCGTTCTTGAACGTGCTCCGTAATCAGTTTCATGTGTTGTATCTAAAGAGAAATTCGTTAATTTATTCCTAAGCTTCGAAGCAATTTTAGCTAAAATCCTCTACAGGCGCGTTGACGAGATGGATATGCCTGTCCAATTACCCTTCTGTAATAATTTGTTTTCTTGACAAATGGAAATTCTAGATTTTTTGTGAAACCATACTGATAAACATTTTTAAGCCTCCTCTTTCACAGTTTTTGAAGAATATTTGTTCTTTATTTCAAGGCTATGCTTGAACTTTTTAAATCTCATGATCTCATTAGAAATAATAAAAATATTGTAAATATAATGATTTTAACAACAAACATTTCATCTTTCACAGTTTTGAAGACTATTTGTTCTTCATTTCAAGGTTATCTCACAGGTACAAATCTCATGCTAGCATTTGAAAATAATAAAATAATGTCAATGTAATGAAAAAAAGCTTAATTATCGTTATTCGTATGTAAGATTTACTTATATATGTTCTCCTAGAAAAGATAATATAAATCTTACACGTATTTATAACATTTATTATTTAGCAGATGTAATATTTCATTTGTTTAGCGTGTATTTCCATTTGCTGCTTCAAAAATAATGAAAATAAATATGAAACCCATGATATTTTTATATATTCTACACAAAGGGAATGACTTCAAACCTGATTTTTTAAAGGAAACTATAAATAGTAACAGCATTACATATAATTCTTAGTTAAATAATAGAAGTGTTCAATGTCTTGTGTTTTTCTTATATGAACAATATACAAATGTAATCGGCAGTACATTGTTATTGGCTTGCCACCCTGCAAGTCAATATGATAAGTTCGTGTGTTTGTCTAATCCTCCAGGCGAGTGTCCTGCAGTGCAGCGGAACGGACATCCCCATGTAATCTCATGGATGGAGAAGGGCCGCTTCTGTTGTGATGGAGCATCAGCGGACGAAAGTCTCATTTGATTCCGCGTCGTTGAGGGCAGTGCCTTTCAGAAGGGCTTATGAGGAAATTACCCTAGTTTTAAAGAAAACAATAAATAATAACAACTCTATAAATATTTTTTAGTTTAAAATAGAATGCCCCACTATCCACATACAATGTATTTAACAATTCACAATTTTGAGTATTCGAGATAGCAAGCCTTTACCAAAGTGTGTCGGTATTTAGTGCAATTCTTTTGAATACATTGTTTTCGAACTATAATTCTCAAAAAATTGAAATTGACATCTTAACCATCAAATCTAGATAATCATTTTACCTTTTAACTAGGCCCTATTAATTTCAGATTATCGTTTCACATTTTCCACTTGACATAACATTCTTCTATATTGTCATTAAAATTTTTAACTTCCCTTTGAAAATCGATTGTTCTGTATAAATTTCTTTTTTCAAACATTTATATATATAAGGTAGCACGGGTTTTTACACAAACCCCGAATCTCTTTCTGAATTTAATATAGTGTAGTTGATCTGTTAACACGAATGTCGGGTTTCGTATTTGAAGACATGTGTGTGGTATGAAAAAGCATTAGCTTTTTGTATTCTTTAATTAAAAAAATCAAAAAATGATTTTCCAATAAGAAAACATTTTTAGTTGAACTGTTTTCAATTCCCCCCAATGTTCTGTTTTATGTTCATCAAAGATTAGTTCAATGTCTCCACTGAAGAAAAAAAGAAAATATATCTCATTGTGACGAAAGCAGCTACACGCACGGTCTACACAACGTAGTACTACGCCATGGAACCACTACCCGATAGATCTTATCTCATCCCTTGCGCTAAAAAGTTCGTGTTGCAGTTCTCCGTTACCTTAGATACGGAACAGGGAAATTGCATCAGCCCCAGAGCATCAGACGAGTCTTATCACTGTATCGTAAAAATGAGAAAAGAAAAACCATTCCCTCGAGAAATAGCTAAACGGGAGTATTGAAAGATTTCTTCCCAAGACTTAAACATGCTTTATTTTCCCATAATATTAAAATCTACATAGTTTATAGCGCTTCTTGTAATTCCCAAAACCAAAGATGCTTTACTTTTTACCCATAATACATTAAAATCTGCACGGTTTATACTAAATACACGGTTTCTAATAAAAATTTCTTGTAATATATTTCTTCTTCGCTAAATTTTTAATATTAACCATCACTTATCCCAACAGACAATTTGCAACTAAATATTTTTGTAAAAAGGAACAACCCGGATTAAATTTACGTTTTATGATGTAAAAGAAGTTGGGTAAGTAGTAAATAATAATCGTTTTAATAAAATTGCCCATTAAAAAACTTTAAATTAATTGATTTTACTTTAAACATTTTGGTAAGTATTTGACTTAGTGTTATGTTCAGTTTGATTCATCATTTATTTAAATAAGCGGAGTGGGAGGTTTCTTCTAGTTAAATGTAAGGATTTACTGTTTCATAAAACCAATTGGGCGAAGTTTTCCGTGAGTAAGATTATAATAAGCGTATTACTATTTAGAAATATCGCTATTGATAATAATTGTTATAATTCTCGAATATTAGGATATAGTAGAATTACTTGTGATTCACTATAATTAACATAATTCTTAATTTATTTATTATATCTATATATCTTTTATGAATAAGGATTTCCTTGTTTTTACTTTCACATTTAATCAGTGCTGAGGTTAGATTTATTCTGAGTATTAGTATCTCTTTCGAGGTTTGTGTAAAAACCTGTGTGGTTTCACAATCTGTATAAAAATATATATGTAACTTAGAAACTTTTGCATAAATTTGTTAAACAACACCGAATCTTCCCAAATTTAATATGGTGGTGGATCTGTTAACATAAATGCCAAGTTTTAGTATTTAGAATTAAAACATTAGTAGTATCAAAAAGCATTATTGTGTTTTTCATTTAATTAAAAGAAAATTCAAAATATTTTCAGGAAACTTTTAGTTAAACATCATTTTCAGATTCCCAATGTTCTCTGTTTATGTTCATCAGAGATTTGTTCTGTCTTCAACTGAAGGAAAAGAAAAGCAATCTCTATTTAATAAACAGCTACGCACACGGTCCTGCACAATGTAGTATTACGCCATGGAAGAACCACGGCTACCTGATAAGATCTGTCATCCCTTGCGTTAAAAAGAGTTCGTGTTGCAGTTCTCTTCGTTACCTTAGATACGGAACGAAATTACATCAGCCCCAGAGCATCAGACGAGTCTTATCACTGTATCGTAAAAATGAAAAGAAAAAACCATTCCCTCGAGAAATAGCTAAACAGGGTATTAAAAGATTTCTTCCCAAAACTTAAGATGCTTTGTTTCCCCCTTATATTAAAATCTGCATGGTTTATCAGCGCTTCTTGTATAAAATTTCTTCGCTAAATTTTAAACATATAATACCATCACTTCTCCCAAGTGACAATTTGCAGCTAAATATTTAATGCAAGAATAACCTGGATTAAATTTTTGATGCATACAATTCGTATGTCCGAGAAAGTAAGACTTCATTTTTCAATTTAAAATTCCGTGGGCTTATGAATTTCAATTTCTTTTTATTTTTAGGTTTTTGGCACTGTCCTTGGCATCTGTGCTGAAAATTTGTCTCCAAAATATTCATTGGTGTGTGAGTTACGCTAAAACTCTAAAACTCATTCCTTTAATAATTTCCGGCGATTTTTTGGAATTTATGAATGAATTGAGCAAAAAGATAACTTGCATTAATTTGTTTTTAATTTTTCGTTCACAACTCACCGTATCTTCATTCACACTTCACAATC
Source organism: Caerostris extrusa (assembly GCA_021605095.1). NCBI lineage: Eukaryota > Metazoa > Arthropoda > Arachnida > Araneae > Araneidae > Caerostris > Caerostris extrusa. The sequence goes on from BPLR01021147.1 coordinate 5,630, forward strand.
CTAAATTCAAAATCCACTCCGAATGCGTTTTGAGTCGATTGAAGAGATTCAACGCGTGAATCACAGCGCCAATGACTTTTGGCATGCATTTGAGGGATTGGAAAAAAACGCTGGCATATATGTGCATTGTGTCCGGGGCGAGGGATTACTTTTGAAGGCGTTGAAATAAATTTGGAAGAATAAATAAAGAGTTTTGAAAAAAATAATTGGTCTTACTTTTTGGGTAAATGATTAAATGATAATAATGATTAAAGAAGTAAATGATAAAATGTAGTAAAAATGATTTAAAGAAGTTAGTAAGTAATAAATAATTCGTTTTATTAAAATAACACATTAAAAATCTTTAAATTAATTAAATTGATTTTTATTTTAGCATTTTGATGGTCAGTTTGATTCCAACTTGTTGAAATAAAGAGGGGGGTCTGCTGTAGTTAAACGTAAGAATTCTATTGTTTCACAAATCACTTATGCATTGATTTCAATGATTGAATAAGATAATAATAAAAAGCGTATTACAATCTGAAACATATCGCTGTTGATAATAACTGTTATAATTTCCGAATATTATAATATATTAGAATTAACTGTGATTCCCTATAATTAACATAATTCTTAATTTATTTAATATATTTATATATCTTTTATGAATAAGGATTTCCTTAAATTTTACTTTCAACTTAATCAGTGCTGAGTTAGATTTATTCTGAGAGTATTAGTATCTCTTTCGAGATTTGTGTAAAAATCCTTTGTGGTCTCTAATCTATAAATATATATGCAAGTTAGAAACTGCATAATTTTTTACAAAACACAGAATCTTTTTTCCAAATTTAATATGTTAGTAGATCTGTTAACATAAATCTCAGGTTTAATTTTTAGAAATAAAACATGAGTAGTATCAAAAAGCATTATTTTTTTTTTTTCTATTTAATTAAAAGAAATTCAACAAAAGATTTTCCAACACAAAAACTTTTAGTTGACTGTTTTCCATTTCCCCAATGTTCTCTGTTTAAGGTTTATCAAAGATTTGTTATGTCTCCACTGCAGGAAAAAGAAAAGAAATCTCTATTTTGTAAAAGCAGCTACGCACACAGTCCTGCACAATGTAGTATTACGCCATGGAAGAACCACGCTACCTGATAGATCTTATCTTATCCTTGCGTTAAAAGAGTTCGTGTTGCAGTTCTCCGTTACCTTAGATACGGAACGAAATTGCATCAGCCCCCAGAGCATCAGACGAGTCTTATCACTGTATCGGAAAAATGAAAAGAAAAGCCATTCCCACGAGAAATAGCTAAACGGAGTATTAAAAAGATTTCTTCCGAAAAGTTAAGATGTTTTGTTTTTTTCCCCTTAATATTAAAATATGCATGGTTTATAAGCGCTTCTTGTAATAAATTTTTCGCTAAATTTTTAATATTATACCACCACTTCTTCCAAGAGACAATTTGCAACTAAATATTTTATGAAGAATAACCTGGATTAAATTTTTGATGCATACTATTGCGTCCGAAAAGTGCGACCAATTTACAATTTAAAATTCCTTGGGCTTATGGAATTTAATTTTTCTTTATTTTTTAGGTTACTGGCACTGTCCTGGGCATCTGTGAAATTTGACGTCAAAATATTCATTAGTATTTGAGTTACGCTGGGTTTTATGAGACGCTAAAAGTGATTTCGGCGATTTTTGAAATGTCTGAATTAAGTGAGCAAGGAACTTGCATTAAATTTTGTTTTTATTTTTTCGTTCCACAACCACCGTATTCCCACTGTTCGACTTCTGGCTATTCCTTAAATTCAAAAGACACACTCCGGGGACACCGTTTGAGTCGATTGAAGAGATTCATCGTGAATAGTCACACGCTTTGAAGACCATCCCTGCCGATGACTTTTTAGCATGCATTGAAAAAGTTGGCATAAGTGCAATGTGTCCGAGGATTACTTTGAAGGCGAATAAATACATTTTGAAGAATAAATAAAGAATTTTTGAGAAAAATTATTGCTGTTACTTTTCGGGCATTGTAGTAAATGATTTATAGAAGTTAGATAATAATAAATAATTCGTTTTAATTAAATTACTCATTAAAAATCTTTAAATTATTTACATTGATTTTTATTTTAAGCCTTTTTAGTAAAAGAATTTAGCATTTTCATGTTTAATTTTATTCCTCATTTATTTAAATAGAGTGATGTTGGGGTCTCTTCTAGTTATCCGTAAGGATTTGCTGTTTCACTAGCCGCTTAGTTATAGTTTTTATATATTTTTTTTTTCTTCTAATGCAGCTGGCACACAGACCATGATCTTCGCCATAAGGGCTGCACTAATGTTACTCACTTTACCTTACCCAGACGGCTCGTGTAACTTGATGGTAACCACTGCAACACCAATGGGGAAAGCCGGGATTTGAACCCGATACCTGTGGTACCGAAAGCCAGACCGCTAGCCATTCGGCCATCAGGCCCCATGGTTTTTAGAATAAGTTAACATTAAAAGCGCATTACATTCTGGAAACATACCGCTGTTGATAATAACTTATGATTCTCGAATATTATGATATAATTGAATTAACTGTGATTCACTATAATTACTATAATTCTTAATTTAAATTTAAATTAATTCTTAATTAAATTTCCCTTAAATGCAGATGCAGATACTGTCATTGCCCTTTTTAATATTCCACTGCCACCTATATATATATATATAGGTCGACCGAATCGTTTTCAAATTTAATATATATATATATACATTAAATTTAGAAAACGATTCGCTATTTGTGTAAATAAAAACCGTGTCTTCTCTAACTTATAAACATATATATATGACAGATGTTTTACACAAACACGGAATCTTTTTCCAAATTTAATATTGTAGTAGATCTGTTAACACAAATGTTAGGTTTAGTATCTGGAAATAAAGCATGAGTAGTATCAGAAAGCATTTTTGTTTCCTTTTAATTAAAAAAAAAAATTCAACAAAAGATTTTCCGACAGAAAACTTTTTAGTTGACTGTTTTTCCAATTCCCCTCCATGTTCTGTTTTATGTTCATCAAAGATTTGTTCTTGTCTTCACTGAAGGAAAGAGAAAAGAAATATATTTCTATTTGTAAAAGCAGCTACGCACACAGTCCTGCACAATGTAGTATTACGCCATGGAAGAACCACGCTACCTGATAGATCTTATCTTATCCCCTGCGTTAAAAGAGTTCGTGTTGCAGTTCTTCGTTACCTTAGATACGGAGCGAAATTGTATCACCCCAGAGCATCAGACGAGTCTTATCACTGTATCGTAAAAATGAAAAGAAAAACCATTCCCTCGAGAAATAGCTAAACGGGAGTATTAAAAAGATTTCTTCCCAGGACTTAAGATGCTTTATTTTTTCCCATTAATATATTAAAATCTGCATGGCTTATAAGCGCTTACTACTAAAGTTTCTTGTAATAAATATCTTCGCTAAATTTTTTAAAAAATACCATCACTTCTCCCAAGGGACAATTTGCAACTAAATATTTTATGCAAGAATAACCCGAATTAAATTTTTGTTGTATATTAGTAAATGATTTAAAGAAGTTGGGTAAGTAATTAAAACGAATTAATACAATGACTAATTAAAAATCTTTAAATTAATTTATTTTATTTTATTTTAAGCATGTTGGTAAGGTATTTAGCACTTTTATGTTTAGTTTGATTCCCATGTATTTAAATGCAGAATTCCTTAAATTTTAGCCTTAACCTTAATCAGTGCTGAATTATTTCGAGAGTATCAGTATGTTTGTATTTGTATCTTCTCGGAACACTACGAGTTATTTAATGCCATAATAATTTAAATATTTTGTTAATTCTTAGTTAAAATATATTGATCTACATAGTGTTTAAAAACACGAACGCGAATTCACATGTGATATTGTACGTTTGGAAATATTCATTTAACTGAGTTTTTACATTGTTTGACAGACGCAGGACAAATTCAAGTTATTTTTATGGCCTTCAATATCCAGAAGATTATTGAGAAGTTGTGTATTATGGATTGCTTATAGCAACTTATACTTACTTGCAGTTAATTATTTTTCAAAATGAATAAGTGGAAATATTTTAAGTGCTAATAATAACAGTAATATATCCTTTAATCATTAGAAAGCTCTGACAATGAATCAGAAAAAAATACAGCTCTGATTCTAAGCTGTAAACAAATAGCCAAAATTACAAAATAAATAATATACGATAAAAAAAATTATTGACCATAATTTCTTAATTGCATAATTTAGTTTTTTTAGTAAAAAACATTTTCTGAAACATTGTAATTTTAAAATAGTTTTCCTTTAAGAAATTAAATGCACTAACTTGACTCACAGCCAAAAAGGTTCTTAATTAGAGCTTTTAAATAGTTAGAATGGTAGACAGCGTGTGGTAATATGATAGAAAAATAGTTGTGTGAGTGTTTCCTTGTTTTTCTGAAGTGCAAAGTGTAACAAATGTAAATCAATTGACTTAAATTTGTGTTACTATATTTTCAAGGTCAAGTGAAAAATCTTCCAGAAGATATTTCTCCTCCATTTCTCTCTTGCAAATTTGATGGGTAATTTTCTCAATGTATAATAATATGCTGCATCATATATATATATAAAAGGATCTTATTTAAGTGGTCTGTATAGAAAGTTATTTTTACAGTAAATAACTTTTATTTTTATTAAAAATATTAGTAAAATACTATTTACAGTATTTTACTAATATTTTTTAATAAAAAATCTTTGAAAACATTCTAACATTTTATAATAAGATATTTAAAAGATTACTATTAATCTTCTTTGAAGTTTTAACGTGACTTTCCATGAATCAATATAAAAAATTAACGAATTTATAAATTATAATTATTATCCCCTACTATATTAAATAAAAATATATAATATAGATTATAAAAAATTATTAAAAATTTATTATTTATATATTTTAAAAAAGATTGCTACTATTTGAATAATTTGATTTAAATACACTATTTAGCATAACAATTTATTCGAATCCATATTAGTATAATTTCCTGAGTTAAAAATATTATGTTTGTCATAATATTTTTAGAATTTTATTTGTTTATTTAAGATATACTTTTATCAAAGAATAAAGTAAGTTTCAGGACATTTTAAAAATCTGAAACAGATCGTATAATTTAATAACTAATAATGTTGATATTTTCTACACTTGTAGTTTAATCTACTACTGATCAAAAAATACTGTATATTCACATTTACGCTTATATAATAGTATATTTATATTATATCACTTTATATATCTAAATATATAATTCCTTTTCATTAAATGATTATTTGATATTAAGTTTTAATTTATTTTATTAATTTGTTAATAATTTAAAGCACCAATGCATAAATAATATTTGAGAAACTATTGACCATTTATTTTTTTATACTGAGTTAATTGTAATGGCACTATACATAATTTTTTTAAGTATCATCAACATAATATTTTCTATAAATTATTTTACAATAAAAATGAGAAATATTACATCCAAAAAAAAAAAAAACCTCATAAGCTTTTCGAATTTTAAATATTTATTTTAAATAAACTATATTATTCAGACTAGTTGCAATTCTTGTAAAAGTAATTTCAATAAGTATCATAAACCTTTCAAATACTACTTTGCAATGAAACTGTTGAGAAAATTCTTCACTAAAAACAAAATTAAAACCGTCACCGAGCATATAAATCTCATCAACTCTAGAATCTCCATCACATGTTAATATCTATTATTTAGAGTGTTGCAATCCTTTTATTAGTAAATTTAATAAGGATCATCTACAATTCAAATACTTTTCAAATACTAATTTGCAATGAAAATGTTGAGAAAAATCTTAAACAAAAATAAAAATTAAAACAGTGACTAAGCATATAAAACTTATTAACTCTAGAATCTCCATCACATATAAATAATTATATTATTTATAATGTTGCAATCCTTGTAACAATAAATTTAATAAGTATCATCAACAATTCAAATACTTTTTCAGATACTATTTTTTTGCAATAAAAATGTTGTGAAAAATCTTACCCAAAATCAAAATTAAAGTCACTGATCGTATAAACCTTATCAACTCTAAAATCTCCATCACATATTAATAACTATATTATTTAGCGTGTTGCAATTCTTGAACTAGTAAATTTAATAAGTATCGTCAACAATTCAAATACTACTTTGCGATGAAAATGTTGAGAAAAATCTTAAATAATCAAATAAATCTCTCAAAAATCAAATAAAAAATCTGAGAAAATCAAAAGCAAAATTAAAACAGTCACTGAGCGTATAAACCTTATCAACTCTAGAATCTCCATCACATATTAATATCTATATTATTTAGAGTGTTGTAATCCTTGTGTTAGTAAATTTAATAAGTATCACCAGCAATTCAAATACTACTTTGTAATAAAAATGTTGAGAAAGATCTTAACCAAAAAGCAAAATTAAAACAGTCAGTGAACAAATAAACCTTATCAACTCTGGAATCCCCATCACATTTCTTAAAAGAAATTGCTCTCTCAAAAAGTTTTTGAATACTTTAAAATATTTAACATGGCCGTCAGAAAGTAATCGTTTCTCCGCATCTATTTGCCCTTCACGTAACAGCAGCTGCCTGGAAAATTGATTGACATTCCTGCTTTAAATAACAAAACACAATCGTGGAATGCATGCATAAAAACCTCCCTTGGCCTTTCCTGGTGACATTTAGCAGCTGACAATCGCAGCTGACGTCGATTCTGGTATTACACCTGAAAAAGAACGAGTTATAATAGTGCTTCACCGCATGAATCAAATGCTACAATGGATCATTTGAAATAAATGTTCTGTTAAAATTTTGTCAAGAAAAAGCCATTTTAAATCTCTCCTCTTTCATATTTTAGAGTGATTCTTTTCCTTTTTAAATGTATTCTTGCTTTCAAAAACTATGCGATTATTTCTGGTGTAAAAATAACATTTTAATGAATTGAATATGATGTAACAGAAGTAAAAATTAAAATTAACTTTAAAAAAAAAAAAAAAGTTCATTAATAATGAATTTGTCACTGTTCTAAAAGCGTGGGGTGCTCAATATATCAATCGTTATAATTTTTCACTAGTTTCCTTCCGAAATGCAGGGTTAGTTTAAATATGTCATACAAATACACCCCACGCTTTTAGAACAGTGTCATACATTTCTCGTCAGTAATTTTATTCTTGTGTTAACAATTATTTTTTACTTTTTAGTTTGATTAACTCTAAAAGCGTGTTTTTTTAGTTTTTTAAACTATAATTTATTTTCTTTGACTACCCAAAGCAATTGTAAACAAATAAATTAAAAATGTTGATGAAAATCTTGAAAGTAAATCCTTGTAATCTTGAGGATAAATTTTGGACCCATTAAATGTGCAGCAAAGAAAGGTATATGTTATAAATAGTATAGACCTGATTTCTATCTTTTTCAATCTCTTTTCTTATGGAAATTCCAGTTTCAGTAGGAAAGAAAATCTTCTAAATTATTAACAATTAAAATTAGCACGAAAATATATTTTAAATTTTAATAAAATGCAATACTTTAAGTAATCGATAAACATTTGTGATTTTCTCTTGATTTAAAAAAATTGTTTTAAGCTCATTTTTTTTTCGATTCAAAATTGTTCTCAATTTTTAAATATGTTTAATCTTCTGTTGGACGTAAATCAAATATCTAAATTTCAGTTATATAAACATCTAAATAATGCTTTTTTATATGTAATGTACCTATCTATTTAATCTGGCATTTAAAAATCTTATAAATTATTCTTTCGTAGAGTAAAGTCTGAAGGAATTGAAAAACATTGTTGTCCTCTGTAACCAAATTTAAATTTTCTGGTATTAGTTAACGTTTAGAATAACACATTTTTATTATTGTCATTGAATCCCACCCAAGCAAATAAACAAATGTAACAGACATTAAATATAAAGGATGTTTGTTATTCAAATACGATACACAGAAGTGATCGATTTCTGTTCAAAGTGAGATAGATTGATTTTTAGTTTAGTAAGTTTTCGCGGTAAACATGAAGAATCTTCTGGAATATTCTTTTTCTTCCTGCTTCAAAACATTTTTACAGTCACTTTTTCAAATGTATTTATCATCTTTCGGATTTATTAAATGTATTTAATCTTCTGAAGGGCATATATCAGATATTTAGATATAAATACTATCTAAACATATTTTCAGTATAAAAGTAAAGATGTATGAAATTTTTTTTGGTTGGACTGTCATCTGTAACTAATTTTAATCAGGCATTGACTATAGTTAAGATAAATATGTTTTCTGATTGCCAAACAAATAAACAAATGGCCGGAGATTTTTCCGATGAAAGTTTGTAGTTTAAATTCTATGTAAATAAGTAATAAATTTCTGGTTCTAAGTAATACAGATTGATATTCAACTAATCATTGTTTAAAAATATTTTTAGACCTCTTCCTCCGAATATTTTCATCGCCTAACTATAGCTTCCATAAATAGATATGCCTAATCTTTTACAAGACATGCGTCAGATTTCTGTATATAAGCATTATTTAAACATATTGATTAAATAAGGACAGTATTTTAACGATAAAAAGGATTATCATTTATATAGAGAATCAACTTTTAAGTTAAAAAGATCAAAATTTTCAACTGTTTAAAGGATGTTTATGATTCAAATGAGATAAACAGAAGTGATTGATTTCTGTTCAAAGTGGCATAGATTGATTTTTACTTCTAGTAAGTCTTCACGGCAAACATGAAGAATCTTTAGGAACATTCTTCTTCTGTCTGCTTAAAAACATTATATAGCCGTTTTCCCAAATGTATTTAACTTCTAATGTATTTATAAAATATATTCAATCATATTTCAGATATTTAAATATAAATATTATCCAAATATTTTAAAACATATTTTCAGAATAAAAGAAAATTTCTCTGAAATCTTTATTTGTTGAACTGTCTTCTGTAACTAATTTGAAACTATCAGGCATTGGTTATAGTTAGGATAAACATGTTTTTTTGATCAAACAAATAAACAGATGCATGAGAAAATTCCCGATGAAATTTTTTGTAGTTTAAATACTATGTAAAGAAATAATCCATTTCTGTTCAAAATAATACAGTTGATATTCAACAAAATTATTGTAGGTCATTTTAAGAGTTGTATGGGACATTATTATTTCCTCTGTTTAAAAATATTTTTAGACCTCTTCCACCAAATATTTTTATCGCCTTACTGTAGAATTCATAAATAGATCTTCTACAGGGCATGCGTCAGATTTCTGTATATAAACATCAATTAAACATATTCATTAAATGATGACAGTATTTTAACAATAAAAATATTTATCACTTATGCAGAGAATCGTAAGATCAACTTATAAGTCAACAAAATCAAAATTTTTAAACTGTTGCGAAAAGATGTTTGTGATCCAAATATGATAGGCAGAAGTGATCGATTTCAGTTCAAAGTGACATAGATTGATTTTTACTTCTAGTAAGTTTAGCTACAAACCTGAAGAATCTTCTGGAATGTTCTTCCGACTGCTTAAAAACACTTTTATAGCAGTTTTTCCAAATGTATTTATCATCTATCGGGTTTATAAAATATATATAATCTACTGGAGGACATATATCAGATATTTAGACATAGATATTAACATATTTAGATATTTATCTAAACATGCCTATATTTTAGCATAAAAGAAAAAAATCTGTGAAATTTTTATTGGATAGTTATTTGTAACAAATTTGAAACTATCATGCGTTGATTATAGTCAGACGAAAATTTGTCTTTTAAATACCATGGTTTCATTAAGACACAATCAATTTCTGTTCAAAATAATACAGACTGATTGATATTCAACAAATCATTGTAGAAAATCTCAAGAGTTGTATCAAACATTATTATTTTCTCTGTTTAAAAATATTTTTAGATCTCTTCCGATGAATATTTTTATCACCTAAGAGAATTGTATGATCAGCATTCAAGTATGTATCAAAAAAGTATTTCAAATGGTCTCTTATGCAGAGAATTGTATGATTAATTTCCAAGTAGTATTCAAGTAGTATTTCAAGTAGTATTCTTTTATGTAGAGAACTGTATAATTAACTTCCAAATAGTATTCAACTAGTATTTAAAGTGGAAGTTGATCTTAAAATTCTCTATATAAAGAAGACCAAGTAATATTCAAGTGGTACTTCAAGTAGTCTTCTTTTATATAAAGAATTATATGATAAATAGGTTCACAAGATCAAAATTTTTTAACTGTTTGAAAAATTGGTTAGAATATTTTTTGAGAAGCCTGTCGTCTGTAAACATTTTTAAGTCATCCGGTTTCAGTTACGGTTAGAAAAATAATTTTTTTTTAATATATATTTGCGCATTCAATCCTGAGCACACAAATAAACAAATGTAACAGAAATTCGATGAAAGTTTGTGGTTCAAATCGGATGGACAGAGGCGATCAATTTCTGTTCCAAGCAACACGGATTGATTTCTACCTCTGGCAAACCTTTGCGGCAAATCTCAAGAGTTATCTGGGAGTCCACTCTGCTCGATTCCTACGCTTCAGTGCCATCTTCCACTGGCATGGGAGGACCTTGAAGATCGATACAAAAAATCACATTAAAGGGGATTTCCCAGTTTACACAGAGAAATGTATAATCAGCATTCGATATAAAAGAACTGGATTCCGATTGAGATGAAAACGGATTATCGATTTAAAAACAAAACAAAAAAATTCAAGAACAGAATGAAAATATCATTTTGGACCAAGTGGTAAAATATTTTTCATCCAGATGTCAAATAAAGAGTTCAATTCTTCCGTTATTTCTCCATGATTCGTTAAATTTCTGTTTTTTTTTTTTTTTCAGCAACAAGGAGTTGTCAACGTTTGATAACATTATTATGTCGTATTAAATACTGTGGGAGGATTTCTTTTTCTGTGATGATTATTTTTGTGAAGCAGATATCAATTCCAAAAGCATCATTTCCTCAGGATATTTGCAGCAATGCAATTATCACACCTTCTTGAAATTTCTGAGTTGGAAGAAAAAAAATTTAAAGGAAACGAGTATTCCGGCAAGTAGAAATTACTTTTTCGTTATAATTGGGTGGGTAGCGTAATCAAAACAAATTGATTATGGCAAACAATTTGTTTAGTAAAAGTAAAATTAAAAAAACCGGGAAAGCAAATTTTACTGTTCTTTTATTTGTTGTAAAATATTTGTTTTCAACTTTTCTTCTATTTCTAACTACAAAATAATGTATTTTTATTTTCTCTCTGTATAAATCTTTACTTTATATTTGTTTTTTCCGTCTCTTCACATTTAAATTAAATTTCTAAACAGAAAAAGGTATTCCGGTCTTTGAGAACCATACTTTAAAAGCATAGAATGAATTTTTTTTTAAATATAATCTTTATTGATAAAAAATGTTCTTTGTTTATTTAAACAGAATATTTTTTTCATAAAATGCTAATAAATATATTTTAAATGAATCAACAAATTTAATTTTTAAAGAAATCAAAATTTATATGAAAAATTCAATTTAAATAAAATAAAAATTACAGATACATTAATGTATAATCTAGTCGTTCAAATAAATTACAAATCTGCGAACAAGATTCTCATTAAGTTGTGATAATAAATTATTCTCATACAGTATTAGAAAGCTATATTCAATTTTATTACAAATTACTTATGAAAATATTAGATCACAATAAATCTTGCACTGTTTATTTCAATATTTCAAAAAAAAAAAAATTTTAAAAAAAAATTGTGAATGGAACAAAAAAAAAATTAAATAAACAGCTATTGCAATAATATAAAATAAAACATTTACTGTAAAAAGGAAATTTAACTACCATTGAAAAGTTGAAATACATTTTAATTACGAAAGTATAAGAATTGAAGTTAAAATCAAATACAATCTCCAATTGCTAATTTTCTTATAATACGATTCTTTCATAGAAAATTTCTTTGCGCCTATTCTCTAGGCAGTCTGGGAGAAGTTAGATCTACTAAAGGAAACTTCTTGATCCACCAAATAAATCACCTAACTAACCATTAGAAGTGACCTAGTCACTTTTTCTCAAACTTCCTCCCCGATGAGAATCCCTCTCACTCCCAGAGATGATCTTTATGTGTCAACTGGTGAAACAGAATTCCAAATCTTTCTATATACGTTGATTTATATCGTTTTAACATTAAAATAATACACTGAAGTTACAAAAGTCATGGGATAGCAATATGCAAATTTTCAAGATGGCAGTAGCATCGCGTAGGACAGGTATAAATGCGGAGTGCTTTCGTAGAGCTTTCATTTCTGTTCAAGTTATTCATGTGAAGAGGTTTTGACGTGATGATGACCGCACGACGGAATTAGCAGACTTTGAACCCGTAATGTTAGTTGGAGCTAGACGCATGGGTCATGCCATTTCGGAAATCGTTAGGGAATTCAACATTCCCAGATCCACTGTTTCAGGGTGTGCCGAGAGTATGAAATTTCAGGCATAACATCCCACCATGGACAGCGCAGTGGTCGACCGCCTGCATTTAACGACCGAGACCGGCGACGTCTGCAAAGAGTCGTAAATTCTAACAGACAAGCAACACTGCGTCAAATAACCGGAGAAATCAATGTGGGACGTACAAGGGACTTGTCTGTTAGAACTGTGCGGAGAAATTTGGCTTTTCTTGGGCTATTCCAGCAGAAGACCGAGTCGAGTGCCTTTACTGACAGAACGACATCGCTTGCAGCGACTCTCGTGAGCACGTGAGCATATTGGTTGGTCCTTAGATGAATGGAAAACTGTGGCCTGGTCCGGTGAGTCACGATTTCAGTTGGTAAGAGCTGATGGTAGGGTTCGAGTGGGGAGCAGACCCCACGAAGCCATGGACCCAAACTGTCAGCAAGGCACTGTTCAAGCTGGTGGTGGCTCCGTAATGGTGTGGGCTGTTTTTTTTTTCATGGCATGGACTTGGTCCTCTGGTGCGACTGGACCGAACATTGACTGAAAGGCTATGTTCAGCTACTCGAGATCACTTGCAGCCATTCATGGACTTCATGTACCCAAACAACGATGGGACTTTTTATGGATGACAATGCGCCATGTCACCGGGGCCACAACTGTTCGCGATTGGTTTGAAGAACATTCTGGACAATTCCAACGAATGATCTGGCCACCTAGATCGCCCGACATGAATCCCATCGAGCATTTATGGGACATCATGGAGAGGTCTGTTCATGCCCAAAATCCTGCACCATCAACGCTTTCACAATTATGGACGTCTATCGAGACAGCAGGGCTCAATATTCCTGCAGAAGACTTCCAACGACTTGTTGAGTTCATGCCACGTCGAGTTGCTGCACTTCGCCGGGCGAAAGGAGGGACGACACGATATTAAGAGGTATCCCATGACTTTTGTCACTTCAGTGTATATTATTCTTAATATTTTTAAATATCGAAGATTTTTAGAATCTAGAAATTTCCATGATATAGAATTTTAATTTTCTACCGGAGATATTTTTTAATACTTGGTAGTTTGATCTGAGATATTCGTCACTAGAACAGCAGCATTATTTAGAGTAATCTATCTGCATATAGTTCGACTACCGATTGTGTAGAAAGGTAAACATCCAGTTTAAAAGTGAAAGTGGACGAATCGATTACTTTTCAAGGGATTAATCACGAGGCATAAAGGAATTTTTAAAACAATTTAGTAGTTACGTAATTTTTTATCTAATTTTTCTTTTTGATATTATGCAATTTAAAATTTTAATGATTAAAATTTAAAATTATTTTTACTGTATTTAAAACCCATATGAAAAATTTCTTTTTTTCCCTATTACACCATTTTGTTTTCCTTCCGATTAAGCCACTTATTAATTTACTTCACAGTATATGAAATGTAGTCTGTTACACAGTATCCATATTTATCTAGAAATTTTTAAACACCACCCAAAAGGACATCTGAACGTTTAGAACCCTTCCTTCCATCACCTCGAACCACATTCCTGCCAATAGATTTATAATACCTATCTTTACCATAGACACTAAGACTTACAGTTCAGTTCGGTTGGTATTGCGCCGGAACCACGTCTAGTCCACGTTGTCAGAAAATAATTAACCCAGTAATAATATTTGCAGTGTAACTGTTAAAATATATTTTTCTGTTTGTTTAGTTTTTGAAGCATATTATGGCTTGATTGATCGTGACATCCATGAAATTTTTTTATATTTATTTTTCACATCAGAAATAAATAAATTTCTTGTTACAAAAAAAAAATACTACAAATATTCCCTCGAGGACATACAAAAATTAATTCCAGCAAAATTTCTGCGTGTTTTCGTGGCATATAGGATAAGACTTCTGGAACTTGCCATCAGACATTAAATGATGCCACAAACACTGTTAATTTTATTATCGATGAAAGTTGGATGATGATTTTTTTGAAAGAAATAATTCTTATTTGATTCCCATCAAATTAACTACTTTATCGTTTCTTTTTGACATTTTTGTATGTCAAAATCCTATAGAAATATTACAAAATCGAATTTGATACTAAAAGTTTACAAAATCATACTTAGAAATATTACAAAATCGAATTTGATACTACAAGTTTACAAAATCATACTTAGAAATATTTCAAAATCAAGTTTGTCACTACAAGTTTACAAAATCAAGATTGTCACTACAAGTTTACAAAATCAAGATTGTCACTACAAGTTTACAAAATCAAGATTGTCACTACAAGTTTACAAAATCATACCTAGAATTATTACAAAAATCAAATTTGACACTACTAGTTTACAAAATCATACTTACAAATATAGCAAAATCAAGTTTGATAATACAATTTTGCAAAATCATACTTACAAATACTAGAAAATCAAGTTTGATGAGACAACTTAGTTAACCTACGATGCTATAAGTTTAAAGTTAAGTTGCTAAGAAGTAACCTACGATGATATAGTAGGTTAGCTTACCACTTACATATCTAACATGAATTTTAGTTAGCTAACTAAAACATCTCCGGAAATTATTAACCCTAATTTCTTTCTAATAAATGTAATAGTGCATACACCCAGTAGTGCGCTGAACTTGCAATTTATTTGCAGTACCCGTGGAAAAGGACCTATATCAAATACATCTTCAAATAAAAAAGCCACGTATTTAATTATTAATAAATGAATTGAAATCGTTTCTAAGTTGTATATTAAATTGTCGATTCACTTTGGATTATAAGATTAATGGAAATTAAATTTCGAATTCATTCTTTTAATAAAGAGTTCACACTTTTTAACATAAAAGTTAAATTTTTAATGTTTTTAGTTTAATACTTTAAAAAATATATGGAATTTAAATTTTCTATAATTCACTAGAGTTTACTTTTCGTTAGAAGCTGCCTGTTTAAATGAAGAAATTTAATTAAATCATTATAACTATAATCTTTTAAAGATTGATTAATATCAAATGAACCCATCAGTTTCAAGTTAACACAAATAAACCTGTCAAATATTAAGTTAAATTGAAGTGCACATTAGTATGAATCAAAATTGCTTGAAGCAAGAAATTATCTTCTTCACAAAACGAAGTCTTTTTCTTACGTATTGCGAAACATTTCCTTTATTTACATTTAAATATCTTTCTATTCATTCCATTTTGACTCCGTTCGATTTTAGACACATTGATTATTAGAAAGCGTTTTAAAAATAATGTAATAATGGTAGATTCTATTCAAATTCAGCTGCCGGGTATATTTTAAAACTAAACAATAAAAATGAATGAATATTTTACGCTAATCACACGCATTTTAAGCTGCCTTGCAAATTGAGAAAACCTTTAAATATTTTGCGCATAATACCTATTCAATGGCAACTTGGATCATTAAGTTACCATTTTATCGATTTTGCTTCTGTTACAACGCTTTGTATTTTCAAATATATCATTTTATTTTATAATTTTAGATTGTTTTGCCCTTATTAATACGAAGTTTCATTTTTAATCAATAACTGTTTTTATTTTCACCAAATCGATAATGCAGACAAAAAAATACAATAAAATTATCTATCATAATTACAAAAAAAACAATGCTAAGGGGAGAGAAATTTACTTTTAGCAAATGGTGCAGAAATCTGCAAGTTGAATAAACTCATGCTGTAGAAACCTGTAAGTTGCACGAACACATTGTGTATAAACCTGAAAGTTCCATGAAAACATGGTATAGGAACCTGCAAGTTGAATTCTCGCATGTTTAAAAATCTGCAAGTCGCAAGAGCACATGGTGATAGATATTTTGATTCAAGTTGAAGGCTATCTGGAGTAACTATCCTCAATTTTTGGAAGCTGCACTTTACTAGACAAAATTAGAAATTACCAAATAGCAACTTGCACTTCA
Source organism: Caerostris extrusa (assembly GCA_021605095.1). Classification (NCBI taxonomy): domain Eukaryota; kingdom Metazoa; phylum Arthropoda; class Arachnida; order Araneae; family Araneidae; genus Caerostris; species Caerostris extrusa. The sequence goes on from BPLR01021147.1 coordinate 22,051, forward strand.
CTAGACGAAATTAGAAAAATCCCAAATTGCAACTTTGTTGTTGTAAGTTTACGTAGCATTCACCACTGAATCCTATTAGTTTATCCTGCAGTATTTGCAACGCCTTACAACAGTGAAGTTCGAATCTTTTCCTCCTAAACTGCACTCTATTAGATAGCGTGCTCTATTACTGGTCCATGACATGCTCATAAAACTACATATAATCAATCAAAAATAAAATACAACAAAAAGATTGAAAAAGAACCATGCTATTTTTACTTTCGCATATAAAGGTATAATTAACTATTATTCTATGAATAAAGAATCTATTGGACAAACAAATAAGAATATAAGAAGAATCTATTGGAATGTATTGGATAAAGAATCTATTGGATAAATAAAAGAATCTATAGGAGAATAAAGAATCTATAGGAGAATAAAGAATCTATTGGAATAAAGAATCTATTGGATAAATAAAAGAATCTATAGGAGAATAAAGAATCTATCTATCTACATCATAAAGAATCTATTGGAATCCATTAAATCCTGTCAAAAACAGAAACTAATTAAAAAGAAATTCAATGCTAATAATAATAAACTGATATGAATAGAAATTCATTGAACATCTGAACCTCATATTTCTGATAAATTATAATTTTTAGTTAACTTAAGGCTATAACAAAGATAGCATAAACAAAGATTTGTTATACCAATGTATTTCTGTTTACTGTTTAAAACACAATTTATATATAAACATAATTATATTTATACTTAAGACATGTCTTGAGACTTCACAATGAAAGTACGGAAAACAAAAAACTATCGTCTCAAGAATCTCTTACAACAAACTGCTTGGAAAGTTCTTATACTCTAGGACTCTATAAGTATAAAAATTGGTTTAATGGATTAGAAAAGCACAGTATCGAAACCATTTCAACTCGAAGCAAGTGGGATTGATTCATAGCTGATACATTTCACGATTTCATAGATCGGATCATTTGCCCCAATATGGAGTGGAATGTTTCTCATCGGGCCCTGGAGTCGCCGTTCTCATTACGATTGTAGCAACCGTGGAATGGAAGAAAAGCCCGGCTTCCGACTCGATAAGATTATTTCTCGAGTTTCCTTGTTACGTAACTTTCGTCGCACTATAAGAAGAACAGGGGGTATTTCTTGTTTGCGAGCACATAAAGCAATAAATCATCTTCAGATGCTTATCTATTTCGAGAAAAAAATTATAATGGATAGTTACGGTATACAGCTGTAGTAATAAACTACATGTAATAAATTTGGCGAACTGATTGCAAAAGATTATTTATATTAATTATATTAATTGAATTGATGGTATGAATGGTTATAAATTCTTATTCCGCTGAAATTGGGGTTTTTAACATTTTTGTTTATGAATCCCTTTGATTCGGTAATCAATATTTATAAATGTAAGATAAAAACAATTAGCTATATCATATATTTATAAATACCTCTTTTTCCTAATATTAAATAATAAAAAAAACTTATTATGTATTTGTTTTCGAATGCCGAGCAATTTGATCTTAGTCATGCATTACTAGAAAGACAGTAATGTGGCAGATTCAGCGTTATCCAGAGTAATCCCAGAGGGTGCCTGCTATATTGGACTCACGTGGGGAGACCATTATTTTCAACTTTTAAAATATTTTATTTTTATGTTTTATTTATTTATTTTTTCCTTACAGATATATTAATATATTTTTTTAATATTTTGGAATTTTGCAAAAAATGATCAATATTTAAAAATGCAAGGAAAAACAATGGAAAAGTATCATATATTTACGAACGCGTTTTTTTCTAGTTATATTAAATAATAAAAAACAAATTATATAGTTTTTCTCAAATACCCGGCAATGTGATCTAAGTCCTACTCTACTAGAAAGACAAAAACGTAGCAGATTCAACGTTATCCAGAGTGCCCCAAGATATGACTGCTACACTAGTCTCACATGGGAGCCACCATTATCTTTAGTATATTTAAATAATTTTTATTTTATATTTTCTTCATTTATTTTCCTTAAAAATATATAAATACATATAAAAAAGGAATTCCTTGCTTTTTTTTAATTTTTTTAATTTTACAAAAAAATTATATGTTTTTTTAATAACAAAAATACATTTATTTATTATTCTTACTATTTAGTGTTGCTTTAAGACAGTGAATTTGGAATATTTAGCAAAATTTAATTAAGAAATATTACATTTGTGTCTTGTTAATTACACTTTGCATCATTAATTACATAATTAAAAATCATGTCTGGTTATGAAACCATTTTCTGGTTTGATGGTACCATATTTCAGATTTTAAAGCATATTTCACAAATTTAATGACTGGATTAATTAGGTATATGAATAAATTCATTCTTTTTAATTTGAAAAAAATTAAGTTGTTTAATTTTCGAATTTATTTACAAAATGTCAAATCGGGATTAAATAATTGTTTATTCAGAGTTCAATGTTTGCGTAATTAATAATAATTGCTAATAAATTACTACGTAGACTATTAAAAGCAATATTCAAGAAAATTAGTTTTACATTTGATTATTTATCTACCACATTTACTCATTTATCTACCAATTAAAGGCTGATAATTGCATTTTGTTTAAATTTGTAATCTAATTAAAAATTAATTACATTAGAATTATTTGTGTAATAATCTGCTGGTTTGTATTTATAAAACTGTCAATGTAAATTACATTACATTAAGCGCAGAAATTATTTTTAAATAGTGCATTCGTAAGAATATTATAATTATTAACGATAGCAATACAGAAATGTTGTATGCTTTGTAAAAAAAAAAATGTCATTTTATGTATTTTATTTAGCGTTTCTGCATTAAATTGTTTACTGAATATCGTTTTAAGAATTCATTAAAAGACGTATTTAAATAGTTTTTACAGAAAAGTATTTTTAACAAACTTGGTAAAGTTTAATAATATTTTATTAGAAAAGGTCATTTATATTTAAAGTATTTTCTGTTGTAGTCCATAACAATTATATGAAAATCCCTGGCTGCAATCTAACATATTTTTTCCAATAAAATTGAATAGCTATTTAAGAATAATAGACTGAATAGACTGCTCTAGGAAATATTACGAATGCTTGTGAGAGGACTCCGTAACATATATATGTCATTTTTATTTAAAATCTCGTCCACTCTTGTCCATTGGGATATAGAATACCAAATTTTACAAGTACAGTATGGAATCAAACTCAGTACAATATAATACAACAATGTACGACTCTTAAAAATAATAGATGATATCTGCTAAGAAACACACAACACCAACATCAGATTGCTTGTAAGATTATTCCTTTGTTCAGTTTTTTATTGTAATATAAATATGTATCCTTTATAATTAAAATCTGAAAGTGATTAAATCTGCGCTTTCTACAACTACACTAAAATCATGTAACCATAAACATCTAATTGTACAATTTTTAATATTTTTACATAACTTTATAAATATGTATTTTTATATAATGCATCATAAATTCTATGCTCATGCATTTTTCTTTATCAAACTTCAATACACTGCACAAGATAATTAAAGTATTTTAAAAAAATTCTTTTTCAGATTATTAATAAAATCCTTCATTTGCAAACGGAAGAAAAAAAACATGATCTGCGTAAATATTTTTGAGACAACTGCAAAATTACACGCCCCCGCTTTCCCCTCATTATTGGAAGCGTGTGAAAAGCACCAGAAATGTTTCCTCGAAGAGACCTCTGACCATCAGCGGTCAATAGTTTCCATCCACTTCCAAACTTGGGTGATTCGATGAAAGAAAATAGTTGTTTAGATGAAAGAAAAAGATTAAAGAAAAGCAGCAATATAATCTATAACATGTCGTGTACAACAGCATTTTCAGGTTACGAAGCAATTCGGTGCCATATTTATTGCTGTATTACGTTACTGAACTTGGTTATAAAATGAAATATTCTTTTTACACCTTAAAACGTTATAAACAAAATTTTTTCGTTTACTAATGGTCTTTTTTTAAATTTAGTCTTGTATTTAAATTTTATGTTTCTCTGTTCTATAAGTTAGTCAAAACAAGTACAGTTTTTTATTGGTTCCATTAAAAATAAAATGATTAAGTATTTTTTTTATTGTAAACTAACAACTTTGGTGAAATGTAAGCTTCACTAAATTTCCATTTACACTTCACTCCTTTTACGCGTTTCTTCTGGCTATTCACGAGCTATAAAAAGTTCTTAACCAATTAAACAAATTCATTTTTTTTATATATTTTAATTTTTATATTCATTTTCCTTGATACTTTTCATTATTATGTTCATTTTCATTGATACTTTTCTTTTTCATATTGATTTTTCATTGATACTTTTCTTTCTCAAAGATATTTCCCTATTATTCTTATTTGGAAATTTCATACGAACATACATTTTTCTGAATTTCCAACCCAATTAAGTATACAATAATATGCAACGTTACCATTTATACAAGTAGAATAATTAAAGGTTCAAATTATATTCCAAGATGCATTGCTATAACTCGCTTCCAGAAATTAAAAGATCTGATGGAAGTTTGTGTACAGTATAACAAGCCACATGTAACCTTATGTAAAGCTGGACTTACTAGATATCTGCCTTTTAGTGTCGAATGGTTAACACTCAAACTGCCTCATTCGAATACCACAAAAGCATTTTCGTAAATTTTACTTAAATAATCATTCATACAACCCTGACAGGCAGATATAAGCATTGAGTATCAACAGTCAAGTTAACTGATGCAGCATTTCCAGATTTTTAACCAAATGTTACATGCATAGTGTGAGTAAACTACTACAGAAAAGTCTTCCAAGAAAGTATAATTTCTTCATTTTTGTAGGTGGTCTGTTTGAATAAACTAATGCAAATGGTATAATGTATAAAGAACATGATAAATTTTTTCTTACCTTTACAGTTCTACCAACAAATCGTAATAAAGAATTTTCCTTACGAATATAATCTATATTATTATGCTATAAAAAATTTATTTTATTATAGCATAATAATAATTTCATTTAAATTTTTAATTATTGTAGTTGATTGTCTATAATATTCATTTATTGTAGTTAATTAATTTAATATATTTACTCTGTATGCTTTATTTTCGTTTTGAAATTGAATCAGATTCAAAATTCTTATTTGCAGATGTGCATCTTTTTAATCTATATTCAGTATTTGTTTGATTCCTTGTTCAGATGTATAAGTGTTAGATCACTTAAAACAATGGTGTATTGTAAATCATTGATTAAGCACTGCCATACAGTACACCAGAAAATTATTTAAACTACTCAGACTTTATTTATTTAAACTACTATTACCTACTTAGAATATATTTGATAAGACAGTTGACCCACTATATCTGAACTTAAAATATTAAAATTTATAAATATTTTTAAACAAAAAAATTAAAATGTGCTATAACAGATATATGCCATGACATGTAAACACAAAATTGGTAGCATGTCATTTTTTTCAAGGAAAAACTTTTTAATTAGCAAAATCAAAATTTTCAATACCATAAATGAAAAATAAGTCAGAAAATAAAAATAATAATATTTAAAATTAGTATTCTTATAAAAGTAAGTTTATCATTTAAATAAAAAAAGATATTTCTTAATTGTTTTTTATGTTTTCCCTTTAATAGAGTTTCAAAAAAATAAATAAAACAAAATTCTCAGTTTTAAAGAAAACTATGATCCCACGGTGGACCACCTTCAAAACAAGATAGGATCAAACACTTGTTGTCAATGCCTTTTAGTATTATTAGTTCTCTCTTCTTTTATTACTGTTTTATTTTCATAAAAAGTAGTTTGAACTCAAGTTCATTTCTTTAATTGCAATTCATAAACTTGTAGTATTTTTCTACAGAAAAAAAAAGACCCTTGTCCAGGTCTATCGAGATTAATTTTCTTTTAGTAAAATTAATCGTGAGGCACTCATTGTAATTACTTACTAACAAATAGGAAGTAAAAATGTACTTAACATACAAAAAGAAAAAAATAGAAATTGAAAGACAAACTTTGTTTTCAAACATTTTTAAAAAACAGTTTTCATTGTGTTCTAATACCAAATATTTATTTTGAGATCTTCGAGACAAAAGTAATGAGTCTAATATATTAATTAACTTGAAGTATAAAATCTCGAATCATATTAATTGAAAACTTCAAAGAGAACTAGGCATATGAATTTTAAATAGCTCGATATTATTTAATAATCAATATACTTTTAAAATGTTTCCATCAATTTGAAAGTTTTTATTTGATTCGATAGATTTTACCTGGTTGCATATATTTTTATTCAATATATTATATCTAATTATAAAAATTATTTATTTTTTTTTTAAATGTTTTTTCAAATAAGATTTTTTAACTTTCTGTAAATATTATTTTAATCTTTCTAAATGTGAAACTCAAATGCTTTACTATTTTTTCTTAAAAAAATACATGGATATTTAAAAAATGATAGTTTCCAGATTTATATATATTAAGGGCTTTAATATTCTTACATACTATTATACATTACAATTTGCAACATATGACTTCCACTAACTTTAATTTCTTAAATTGAAATTTTCTCTAATTATTTATCAGAATTACATATTCTATTAAATTCGAAACTTTAGCAAATGGTATTTTTTTTTTTTTTAAATCATTTGTATCATCACTTTTAATATATATCTAATATTAATTAAAGATAATGCTTGAACTCACCAATAATATAAGCAATGATTAAAATATAAAGTTCACTAATTTTTTATCTTTATAAAATGGAAAACTTTGTTTAGAAAACACAAAATATCGATTTAAATTTGTTTGATTGTTCAATATTAATAAAACACATCCTTTCGGAAAAAATTATTCCAGTATTATTTTTCATTCCGTCACTAACGTTTCCAATATTTCATTATTGTTTATTGAAAAATAAGAACTGACATATTTTATCATATTTGTTCGGTCGTATTTTCTATAGATAATCCAAATATTTTAAGCAGAATGCCTGTAATTATTATTCCAACATCTGACGATTATTCATTTCTCTATCAAATATAATTGATGAGCTTTAAATTGTTTTTCAACAACTTATAAGAAACAAAATGTTTTGAATTAAAAAAATAACTAAATTTTAATTTGTATACTTTTTTCATACCTTTGTTTACTTTCTTTCTTTTTTTTTCTACTTGTTAAAAATTGTTAGTAGAATACTCTGCAAAAAGGTAAAATTTTTTAATAATTTTTTTACCTAAATTTTTTGCGATACATAACAATTTCACAGTAACTTATTTAGAAATTATTTCTTTTTTTATTAAATTATAACAGATTTTAAAATTTGATAATAAATATGATTACGTTTTATTGTCTTTTTCATTTGATACAATAAATATGTATATAGAATTTGAAACATTTTTTTATTATTTTTTTCAATGGTTATTTTCATCAATAAAAAAAAATGAATTTACCTTTATGCAATATTTAATAAATTTTGTTATTCTTATTCACTTATGGTTTTCATATCATTTTTGTTGTTTTCAATCTATACTATATTTTATTCAATCTACTTCTATTTGGAATATCTCAGTAACATTTTTATTCAGAGTATTGCTTTTTAATTTTAAACTAGAGTGTTTTTGAACGATAGAAATGCGCAAATATAATTTCAGATTTTTATCAATTTAATTTCATGTTCTAATTTTCTAGAAATATATCATAGCATATTGAAGTATAATTAGTTATCCTTGCAATAAAATGCTGTTAAGTGCCCAATATTTCAATTTAAAAAAAATAATGAGCTCAGACATTGTTTTCCAAATGTAATTATTATTTCCTTCCTAATTTTTGTAATTAAAAAACAATTCCATCATTAATTAATGTTTCATTTTTTTAAAGCGAATTAATTAACAACAAATTATATTTGGATAAAACAACAATGAAACATAAGTGAAAGTAATTAATTTAATGCTTACAATAATAACAGTGAATTAGCTGGAATGGTGGAATTTATGAGTTATTTATTTAACAAGATCACTTTTAACATTATTAACATATTATTCGGTAGCATAAAAAATATTTCTTTCATAAAATGCCTTTAAGATATTTAACTGCTTATTAAAATTAGAATATAATTTGAAAATTAGCGAAAGAGGAACACATTTATTTAATGATAATAGTATAAATGCAGTAATAATATCTTTAAATTTTATATTTATATAAACTATCGCTTTACCAAACAAAGGAAAAAAAAATAAAAATTAATTATTAAATATTTTTAAGTGAAAAATATAATAAATGTATGTGACATCAAATAATTAATTACTATCATTTACTATAGAAATTGATGGATTATAATAAATAAGAATCAATTTAATACATTACATTAGTGTTTATTATAATAAACAAGATTCATTATGAATTTATATTCAACGGTTCTGTATGTACCATGATAATAAAGTTAAAAATTTTCAAAATCGTAGTTTAATATTCTAAAACACAATATAATAGGCAATCTAAATTAGCTATATATTATTCATATGCGGAACAACCCCGTGGTGAACCAAGTCTGCTGTCTACTGGTAGATTTCGCTTCTGGAGATGTTTTCTTTTTACGGGGTAGGGTTGCCAGTCCTACGTCTAACAGTCATATTAGGCGGGGAACTACGGTTTAAAGCGGATATCAAACCATTACACTGGCACTATCCACGGCACTGCCGGGACTCGTACGTGAAATTTATGGCACCGAAAGGCAAAGCGCTATCCGCTCGGCTTTACCTGTATATTATGTACAGTATACCGTATTTATTGCGCATCTAATATATATATATATATACACTCATGTCCATAAATTAAGGATAATGAAGTTCAGGCAAAGAAAGAGACAGAAGCAAAACAAATTTGACTTATTTGTAAAGTCTATTTATTAAACAAAAGGTAAAGAGCAAAAAAGATGCTATATGTTTGACATAATTAATAAAAATTGCGATTTTTACTCCCTGGAGCAAATTAAAAAAAAAAAACCTATTTACAAAAACAGTATAACATGGTTAGTATGATGGTTAATATGGAGTATGTCTCCCGGACGATGCAATACAGGCCTTACAACTCCTAGGCATGCTGAGTATCAAATTATCAATCTGATCTTGGGGAATATTACACCACTCATCAAGCAATGGCCTCCGAAGTTCCGGTTGACAGGTGGGAGGGGGTTGACGGGCTGCAATTCGTCGGCCAAACATATCCCACACATGCTCTATTGATTCAAGTCTGGTGAGTATGCTGGCCAATCCATACGGGTGATATCCTCCAATTGAAGCATTCGTCTACAAGATTTGCACGGCGAGGACGGCCGTTGTCATCCATAAACAGAAATTCAGCACCCATGGCGCCCCGAAGCAAACGTACATGTTGTTCCAGAATGACATCCCGATAGATGTGGCCTGTTATCGTTACACTCTGAACATGCAGGTCAGTTCTGGAACCAAGAATAATTCCTCCCCAAACGAGCCATGCTGCACCACCGTAACGGTGTCTTTCAATGGTGTTCTCTTGGTGGTAACGGGTACCTGGCGCTCTCCATATGAAAGTCCGGCGAGAATCAGACTGCAAACTAAACCTAGACTCGTCGGAAAACATCACACAAGACCACTGTTGCGGTGTCCACAATGCATGCTCTCTACTCCAGGTTAATCGCAGGCAACAGTGAGTTGCGATAAGTGGAACACATCTGATAGGCCTACGAGCATATAGACCAATATGCCCTAAGCGTCTGTACACGGTCTGCCTTGAAACTGTCGTACTGGTAGCTGAAGAGAGCTGACGAGACAGGTCTGATGCTGTGCTCCGTCTATTTCTTTTGGCAGTAACTGCTAAATACCGGTCCTCATTCGGCGTTGTAACTCGGGGGCGACCTGTGCTGTAACATCTACTCACATTACCATCATCTTGGAATCTTTGCCAAAGCCTGGAGAAGACACTCTGGGCCATTCCAAGTTCCTCGGATACTTCCAGCTGGGTACGTCCACATTCCAGTCGTCCGATAATTCTACCACGTAAGAAATCATTCAAATGCTTCCTTTGTGCCAAAACTATGCGGTTATTGCACTGAAAGGCTTTTAAAGCGCTTGTGAACAATTTTACTTCTTTGCCACGATTCCTTATATACCCCTCTCTTACACTCTCGTCATTTTGACGTACTATCCCGCGCCATCTGGTGGTTTCCTGTAATCTGCATATTCTTCTTCAAGATGTGAGTGATAATTCTACAGGTGAAATTTTTTAGAGTTCAATTTCTGTGTGATTCTGAATTATCCTTAATTTATGGACAGGAGTGTATATTAGGGTTATTTAGCGTTCTTTCGGACAGAATATAATGGTTCGTTCATAATGAACGTTCTTCGGAATGCGCAAAATACAAAAGTTTTGTTAGTTGATTAGTTGAAAATGTTGATATTGTTAAAATTACAATACCACTGTTTATTTCATATTAATAACAAAATCTATAAGCCTTTTCATTACAAAAAAAATTACCACTTTTGCTTCTCCACTTTATGCTGAATAACCTTAACATTAATTTATCGCCTTGACCGGAATATGCGTGCCATGTAAGAAAAACCAAAGAAACCTTTAATAAGGATGTTCGATCATTCTTGTTGCATGTTATGTCATAACCCTCAATGAATTGATTCGTTTTTTTGTAGAGTATGCCGACAATAGCATCCTTCAATCTCTTGCCAACTCTCTACCTTTCGCTGTTACTGATGGGATGAAAGACATGCTAAAAAAAAAAAACATGCATGAGGAAATATAGAACAAGCAATATAAAAAAAATATTTAAATCAATTCCTACTTTTTTCTCACTATATTGCAGAAAGTCTTTTATAAATGATTTTCATTCATTTTTTAAGTTAGGAAAGTTTAAATTTTCCTCTTACATCTGGCGCCATCTATTGGTAGATACATGCAACTTAAATCTAAAAAAAAATTAAATTAAATAATTAAATTTAATGAATGAATTAATATTCGAAGAAAACTGAAACAAGTGTCATCCACTACAAGTCCAAATACATTTTTAAACTTGAGTGGAGGAATAAAAAGTATTTTTATGAACGATTGAAAATTTAGAACAAGATATATATAGGGAGAGTGTGAACTAATAGTAGGAATTGAAAAGAAATCGAATAATTGCTCGAATGAATAATATTTTTACTATATTTTGTAGAATATTGAATTCAAGAAGGCATCTCAGCATGAAGAAAGTCTCTTTTTCAGTGGAAATCATCAAAGCTCAACAATAAATGACACACTGAGTTAAACTCAACGGAAGCGATTGGGAACTCCAAAATAAATCGATGTCTGCAAAAAAAAAAAAAAGAGTGTGGGGGGGGTGGAGATGGCGCCCCTTTCGGAATCGCGTTTATCGTTTGCTCGGCTCAATATTGTACCAGCGCTGTCGGATACGATGCCAAACCTCATGCTTCTTTCCTTTCCAATCAACAAAAAAGCAAAACTGTCAGACAAGCAAACTGTCTTTGTTTAGAGGGGAGGGGAGAAGAAGATCCCCCTGAAAACGATTTTTCACGTATATAAAGTCTACCTATTGTCTTCGAGTTTTACAACGAGAAGATCTCGATCCCTTATCACCTCTTTCTTTGGGGATTTAAGGCGAAAAAGAGGTGCAACAAAAATAGCAAAGATGAATGGCTAGCTTTGATCATTAGTGTTCTAATGTCTACAGTATTTGTTTGGGTTCTATTTGGATTTTTAAAATTATGTTCTACTTTTTTGAAAAGATTAAAATAAATACATTGATACAGATGGACTTTTTATTTATAATGCGTAGCATAAATTCATGAAAAGCTGTTTTTAAAACTGTTTATGCTTCTTCATTCTTAGATAGAACTATTATACTTGCTGTTCTTACATCGAGCTCTTGGGGGCCTGATGGCTCAGTGGCTATCACTCGGTACCACAAATGTCGGGTTCGAATCCCGGTTGTGCCATGAATGTTTGTAGTGGTTCGGAATCCAATCTAAACCGGAGGTACCGGTCCTAATGGGAGCTACACGTGCCCCCTGGATAGTGGTAAATGAGTAACAGATTTGCATTCTTGCTTACGGCATATAGATTAACTGTCTGTATTGCCAGATGCATTAGAACAACAACAAGCTCTAAAGTTACCATAATTTTTCCTATAATCTTCAGCACCCTATATTCCAGAAAAGTAATTTTTGGCCTTGGAAAAATAGTAACAAATAGTCGTAAGATAACATTTTTTGACCTTTTTTAATTAAATATATTTTTATGAAACTTCTGAAAATATTTCCATATATTGTACACACTGGCGAATACTGCTTACCACGATATTATAAGGGTTATGATGAAAATAAATTTGTGGAAGAGATTATATTTTCTAATGATTTGCAAATTTTCAATATTCGACGATTTGAAATGATCAAATTATGTAACAGAAAAAAATAACGTATAATTATCAGATTATGAATTGGAAATTAAGGAAATAACTTTTAAATGGTTTTTATCTTAGATTTAAATCAACTATAATATATTAACTGACGATAAGATTTTGAATTTAATGGTCTGCGTCTTATATTATCTTAGCACTTTCACCTAGCATTTTTGTTTCACTGTTCACAATTTTTGCTCGTTTGATATTTTTACTTTATTTGTCATCCACAAAATGCGTCAGGTGATACTGCAGATTGAGTTTTTATTTTCATTAAACTTTACTTGATAATTAAATCAATATTAATACAATAGATTTATATGTATCTATTAACTTAATTCGAGTAATCAGAGATTTTTTTCGAGTAACATAATTCTTATTCACAAGCAGTAATAAAAAAAGAAAACTGAATTATTTAAAAGATAAAAAGTTATAGCAACATTTCATTCATGGGATCGTGTCAACAAGAATTTAAATGTACATCCATTAGCCAGATGAGCTATATTCCAAGTGATACAATGTATAAGGTAAAAACGATCACGTATAACCATTTCATTAAATTCAATTTCTGTTAGAGCCAATAGTAATTCGTTCTTGAACGTGGTTCGTAATCCAGTTTCATGTTGTATCTAAAGAGAAATTCACTAATTTATTCCTAAGCTTCGAAGCAATTTTAGCTTAAACCCTCTACCAGTGAGTTGACGAGATGGATATGCCTGTCCAATTGCCCCTCTGTAATAATTTGTTTTCTTGACAAATGCCAAGCTGGATTTTGTGAAAGCATACTGATAAACATTTTAAGCCTCCTCTTTCACAGTTTTGAAGAATATTTGTTCTTCATTTCAAGGTTATGCTTGAACTTTAAATCTCATGATCTCATTAGAAATAATAAAATATTGTAAATATAATGAAAAAGCTTTTAATTATCGTTATTCGTATGTTAATATATATATGTTCTCCTACAAAGATAATATAAAAAATACACGTATTTATAACAATTATCCAGCAGATGTAATATTTCATTTGTTTAGCGTGTAATTCCATTTTGCAGCACAAAATAATAAAAAAAATAAAATATGAAATCATGATATTTTTTATATTCTACACAAGAAATGACTTCAAACCTGATTTTTAAAGGAAACTATAAATAGTAACAGCATTACATATAATTCTCAGTTAAATAATAGAATGTTCAATGTCTTGTGTTTTTCATATATAAGACAATATACAAAATGTAATCGGCAGTACATTATTAGGCTTGCCACCTGCAGTCAAATATGATAAGTTCATTGTGTTTGTCTAATCCTCAGTGTCCTGTAGTGCGGAATGGACATCCCATGAGTAATCTACTCATGGATGGAAGGAAAAATTTCAAACTTCTGTTGTGATGGAGCATCCATAGGTTTGAAGTCTCATTTGGTTCCGCGTCGTTGAAGGAGGGCAGAGCCTCCCAGGAGGACTTTTAGGGAGTACCCTAGTTTTAAAGAAAATTATAAATAATAACAACTCTATAAATATTTCTTAGATTAAAAATAGAATGTCCACTGTCCACATACCCTGTTTTCAACAATTCCACAAGTTTGAGTATTCGTGACAACAAGCCTTTACCAAAGTGCAGCATTTAGTGCAATTCTTTCGAACCTTAATTCAAACCTTATAATTCAAACCTTATAATGCTCAAATTGAAATTGACATCTTAACCATCAAATCTAGATAATCATTTTACCTTATTAATTTCAGATTTTTGTTTCACATTTTCCACTTGGCATAACATTCTTCTATATTTTTCATTAAAATTTTTAACTTCTCTTCGAAAATCAATTGTTCTGTATGAATTACTTTTTATACATTTATATATATAAGTTAAAGATGGCACGGGATTTTTTACACAAATCCCGAATCTCTTTCCAAATTTAATATGGTAGTTGATCTGTTAACATAAATGTCAGGTTTAGTATTTAGATATAATACATGAATAATCTCAAAAAGCCTTATTGTTTTTTTTTTCATTTAATTAAAAAAATCCAGCAAAAAGATTTTCCAACAGAAAAATTTTAGTTCGCTGTTTTTCCAATTCCCCCAATGTTCTCTGTTTTATGTTAATCAAAGATTTGTTCTGTCTTCACTGAAGGTAAAAGAAAGAAAGAAATCTCTATTTGTAAAAAGCAATGCAGTATGCACAATGCAGTATTACGCCGTGGAAGAGCCGCTACCTGATAGATCTTATCTCATCCCTTGCGTTAAAAGAGTTCGTGTTGCAGTTCTCCGTTACCTTAGATACGGAACGAAATTGCATCAGCCCCAGAGCATCAGACGAGTCTTATCGCTGTATCGTAAAAATGAAAAGAAAAACCATTCCCTCGAGAAATACCTAAACGGGAGTATTAAAAAGATCTCTTCCGAAGACTTAAGATGCTTTATTTTTCCCTTAATATTAAAATCTGCATGGTTTATAAGCGCTTACTACTGAAGTTTCTTGTAATAAATTTCTTCGCTACATTTTTAATATAATACCATCCCTTTCTCCCAAAAGACAATTTTCGACCAAACAACCCGGATTAAATTTTTGATGCATGTATGGAGTAAAGATGTTGGGTAAGTAATAAATAATTCGTTTTAATTAAATTACTCACAAAAAATCTTTAAATTAATTAAATTCGTTTTTATTTTAAGCATTTTGGTAAAATATTTAGCATTCTTATGTTCAGTTTAGTTCCCATTTGTTTACATAGCGAAGGGTGGGAGGTCTCCTCTAGTTAATCGTAAGCATTTACTGTTTGAAAAACAGCTTAGGCATAGTTTTCCGTGAATAAGATTACGATAAAAAGCCTATTACAATATTGTAAAAAGTACCGCTGTTGCTAATAATTCTTACAATTCTCAAATATTATGATATAGTAGAATTAACTGTGATTCTCTATAATTAATATAGTTCTTACTTTAAATTTAAATTAATTCTTAATTAAATTTCCCTTAAATGCACCTACAGATACTGTCATTAACCTTTAATATTCCACCGTCACCTAGTATATATACACTCATGCCCATAAATTAAGGATAATGAAGTTCAGGCAAAGAAAAAAGACAGAAGCAAAACAAATTTGACTTATTTGTAAAGTCTATTTATTAAACAAAAGGTAAAAAGAGCAAAAAAAAGATGCTATATGTTTGACATAATTAATAAAAGTTGCGATTTTACTCCTGGAGTAAATTTCAAAAAAAAACCCTATTAACAAAAAACAGTATAACTTGGCTAATAGGATGGTTTGTATG
This sequence comes from Caerostris extrusa, assembly GCA_021605095.1. Taxonomy (NCBI): domain Eukaryota; kingdom Metazoa; phylum Arthropoda; class Arachnida; order Araneae; family Araneidae; genus Caerostris; species Caerostris extrusa. The sequence goes on from BPLR01021147.1 coordinate 37,796, forward strand.
GAGTAATGTCTCCCGGACGATGCAATACAGGCTTTACAACGCCTAGGCATGCTGAGTATCAAATTATCAATCTGATCTTGGGGAATATTACACCACTCATCAAGAAATGCCCTCCGAAGTTCCGGTTGACAGGGGGTGGGAGGGGTTGACGGCTACAATTCGTCAGCCAAGCATATCCCACACATGCTCTATTGATTCAAGTCCGTGAATATGCTGGCCAATCAATACGGGTGATTTCCTCCAATTGAAGGCATTCGTCTACAATGGTTGCACGGTGAGGACAGGCGTTGTCATCCATAAACAGAAATTCAGCACCCATGGCGCCCGAAACAAACGTACATCTCGTTCCAGAATGACGTCCCGATAGATGTGGCTGTCATCGTTACACTCTGAACATGCAGGGCAGTTCTGGAAACCAAGAATAATTCCTCCCCAAACGAGCTATCCTGCACCACCACCGTAACGGTGTCGTTCAATGGTGTTCTCTTGGTGGTAACGGGTACCTGGCGCTCTCCATATGAAAGTTCGGCGACAATCTGACTGCAAACTATACCTGGACTCGTCGGAAAACATCACACATGACCACTGTTGCGGTGTCCACAATGCATGCTCTCTACTCCAGGTTAATCGCAGGCGACAGCGAGTTGCGGTAAGTGGAACACATCTGACAGGCCTACGAGCATATAGACCAATGTGCCCTAAGCGTCTGTACACGGTCTGCCTTGAAAATGTCGTACCGGGTAGCTGAAGAGCTGACGAGACAGGTCTGATGCTGTGCTCCGTCTGTTTCTTTTGGCAGTAACTGCTAAATACCGGTCCTCATTCGGCGTTGTAACTCGGGGGCGACCTGTGCTGTAACATCTACTCACATTACCATCATCTTGGAATCGTTGCCAAACCCTAGAGATGACACCTGGGCGATTCCAAGTTCCTCGGATACTTCCAGCTGGGTACGTCCACATTCCAGTCGTCCGATAATTCTACCCGTAAAAAATCATCCAAATGCTTCCTTTGTGCCATAACTATGCGGTTATTGCACTGAAAGGCTTTAAAGCGCTTGTGAACAATTTTACTTCTTTGCCACCATTCCTTATATATACCCCTCTCTTGCACTCTCGTCATTGTGACGTACTATTCGCGCCATCTGGTGGTTTCCTGTAATTTGCATATTCTTCTTCAATATGTGTGTGATAATTCCTACAGGTAAAATTTTTTATTTTAGAGTTCAATTTCTGTGTGATTCTGAATTATCCTTAATTTATGGACAGGAGTGTACTTTTAGGATTTTTTTATTTATTTTTTAAGAATAAACTAAATATACTTTATCAAAGAACAAAGTAAGTTTCACGACATTTTAAAAAAAAAAAAATCTGAAACAGTTCGTATAATTTAATTGCTAATAATGTTGATATTTTCTACACTTGTGGTTTTAATCTACTGATCAAAAATACTGTATATTCACATTTACCTTTATATATAATTGTATATTTACATTATATCACTTTATATATCTAATACATAATTTCATTTCTTTTCATTTAATGATTATTTGATATTAATTTTTAATTTGTTTTATTAATTTGTTAATAATTTAAGCACCAATGCATAAATAATATTTGAGAACTATTGACCATTTATTTTTATACTGCGTTATTTGTAATTTCTCCATACATAATTTTTTTAAGTATCATCAACACAATATTTTCGATAAATTATTTTACAATAAAAATGAAAAGTATTACATCCAAAAAAAATAAATCTCATAAGCTTTCAATTTTAAATATTTATTTTTTAATAAACTATATTATTCAAGACTGTTGCAATCTTTGTAAAAGTAAGTTTAATAAGTATCATAAACGTTTTAAATACTACTTTGCAATGAAACTGTTGAAAAATCTTCACTAAAAACAAAATTAAAACCGTCACCGAGCATATAAATCTCATCAACTCCAGAATCTCCATCACATGTTAATATCTATATTGTTTAGAGTGTTGCAATCCTTGTATTAGTAAATTTGTAAGTATCATCAACAATTCAAATACTTTTTCAGATTCTATTTTGCAATAAAAAAATGTTGAAAAATCTTACCAAAAATCAAAATTAAAGTCACTGATCGTATAAACCTTATCAACTCTAGAATCTTCCTCACATATTAATATCTATGTTATTTAGAATGTGGCAATTCTTGTAAAAGTAAATTTAATAAGTATCATCAACAATTCAAATACTACTTTGCAATAAAACTTTTGAGAAAAATCTTAACCAAAAACAATAAACCTTAACAGCAAATAAACCTTATCAACTCTAGAATCTAACATCCCGTTTCTTAAAAAGAAATTGCTCTTTCAAAAAGTTTTTGAATACTTTAAAATATTTTACATGGCCGTCAGAAAGTAATCGTTTCTCCGCTTCTATTTGCCCTTCACGTAACGGCAGCTGCCGCGAGTGATTGACATTCCTGCTTTAAATAACAAAACACTATAATCGTGGAATGCATGCATAAAAAAAACCCTCCCTTGGCCTTTCTGGTGACATTTAGCAGCTGACAATCGCAGCTGACGTCGATTCTAGTATTACACCTGAAAAGAACGAGCTATAATAGTGCTTCACCGCATGAATCAAAGTTACAATGGATCATTTGAAATAAATGTTCTGTTTAAAGTTTTGTCAAGAAAAAGACATTTTTAAATCGCCCCTCTTTTATATTTTCAAGTGATTCCTTTTTCCTTTTAAATTTATTTTTTGCTTTCAAAAACTATGCGATTATTTGTGTTGTAAAAATAGCATTTTAATAATTGAATGTGATGTAACAGAAGTAAAATTAAAATGTAGCTTTTAAAAAAGAAAAATCCATTAATAATGAATTTGTCACTGTTCTAAAAGCATGGGGTGCTCGATATCAATCGTTATAATTTTTCACTAGTTTCTTCCGAAATGCAGAGTTAGTTTAAAAATGACATACAAATTGCCCCACGCTCACGCTTGTAGAACAATGACATGTATTTTTATCGTTAGTAAATTTATTCTTATGTCAACAATTATTTTACTTTTTTACTTTGATTAACTCTAAAGCGTGTTCTTTAGTTTTTTTTTTAAACTACAATTTATTTTTCTTTGACTGCCTAAGCAATTGTAAACAAATAAAATAAAAATGTAGATTAAAATCTTGAAAGTAAATCCTTGTAATCTTGAGGATAAATTTTGAATCCATTAAGATGTGTGCAGCACAAAGAAAGGTATATGTTTATAAACAGCATAGACCAACACCTTTCAATCTCTTTCCTTATGTAAATTGAAGTTTCAGTAGAAAAGAAAATCTAATTAAATTAATTAATTATTAAAATTAATCTAAATCTAAATTATTAACAATTAAAATTAGCACGAAATATATTTTAAATTTTAATAAAATGCATACTTTAAGTAATGGATAAACATTTTTTTGATTTTCTCTTGATTTAAAAAATTGTTTTAAATTCATTTTTTCGATTCAAAAATTTTCTTCAATTTTTAAACAAATATGTTTAATCTTCTGTTGAACGCGAATCAAGCATTCTAAATTTCAGCTATTTAAACATATACAATAATCCTCTTCAATCTTTAATGCTCTCGTCTCTTTAATCTGGCATTAAAAAAAACTTGTAAAAGATTCTTTCGTAGAGTAAGGTGAGGAAGAATTGTAAAAGTTCCATCTGTAACCAAATTTAATTATTCAGTATTAGTTAACGTTTAGAACAACTGTTGGATTTTTTATTATTATCATTGAATCTCACCCAAACAAACAAACATATGTAACATACGTAGATATAAAGGACGTTTGTTACATTCAAAATACGATAGATAGTAGTGATCTAAATTCTGTTCAAGTGAAAAGATTAGTTTTTAGTGTAGTAAGTCTTTGGTAAACATGTAGAATCATCTGGAACATTCTTCTTCTTTCTGCTTCAAACATTTGCATAGTCACTTTTCAGATGTATTTATCATCTATCAGTTTATAAAATATATTTAATCTTCTTGAGGTATACTTATATCAGATATTTAGATACAAATATTATGTAAGCTTATAATAAAGATATTTTCAGAATAAAAGTAAAAGTGTATGAATTTTTTTATTAGTCGGACTGTCATCTGTAACTAATTTGTGAAACTATCGGGGGGGTGGTTTAGGTTAGGATAAACATGTTTTTATATTGACCCAACTCTAAAATAAACAAATGCCGGAGAAATTTTCAGATATAAAAGTTTGTAATTTAAATACTATGTAAAGAAATAATCAATTTCTTTTCAAAAATAATACGGATTAATATTCAACAAATAATTATGTGTAAAAATTTCAAGCTTTGTATGCAACATTAGTATTTTCTCTGTTTAAATATGTTTAGGTTTCTTCCTCTGAATATATCTATCATCTAATTGCCTTCCATAAATAGATAATACTTACTAATCTTCTAGATATCTGTATACGAGGGTCACTCAAGAAATTTTTGAATACGGCTAAATGCGTACGTTTAACTTACTAAATTTTAAGAGTGTCAAAGTAGTCCCTCAACATCAATGACACTTTTGAAGACGAGTTTACAAAGACTAAATACTTCAAGCCATCCATTTCTTGGAATTGATGAAAATATGCTTTTATTGCCTCATCAATCATGTTCAGAGATGAAACAGTCGATTATATTGAAGCGCACGGCACGTAAATATTTCTTGAGATCAGAAAGCCGAAAGTCACACATAGCAAAGATCAGAAGTGGGATAGGTGATGTTCTATCACTTTGATGTGTTTTTTGTCTAAAGAAATTCGACTGTATCGATCTTGCCGTATGAGAAGATGCATTACCATGGTGAAGCATGTGTCCCCTGCCCATTCACTTCTTGAAGAATTTCTGGAAAACACTTAGTGAGATTGTACCAGTTAGCTGTGACTGTCTTCTTCCCTCAGCGATGCTTTTACCAGTCCCATACTTCTGAAGAAAACGGCATACTTACTATTGCCCGTTGCCTTTTCACCATTGTTGGTTTGGGGTCATCTTCCACAAGACCCATACTTGACTTGAACGTTGTTGTGTTGGAACGTCGAAAAACGGTATGTAAAGTTTCATCACCAGTTATGATTTTTAGTAAGGCGAATAAACAGTCCTATCGTTAAAGCAATACGATTTCTTTGGAGATTCGACACGCTCCGTTTTTGGTGTTCTGTTAAATTATAGGGAACTTAACGACAAGCTGATTTTTTTTTTATATGCAGTTCTTCATGAATAATTCTATGTATAACTGCGGATCAATGTTAAGTTTCTTCTGTATCAATTGGTAAATGTAGCGATTATCATCAATTCAAAATTTTCGTATGAACCGACACATTTTCTGGAACTACAGCTGATGAAGGTCTTCCTGTGTGTTCTGATCCAGCAGAGAACTTCGATCTCTACGAAATTCTGTAAATGATCTAAATACAGCCCAGCACGAGATGGAGCTTGGTCTCCATATGCCTATATGGCAGCGTTGAAGGCATTCTTCTTGATTTAACCCCACTTTTCATAGAAAGTAGAGGTGATAATGTTTCAGCGTCAATTCCATTTTCCTTTCTTCCAAAATCTAATCTACGACGGTTAAATTGCAATTGTTGCCTCAAATTATTGTCTTACGTTAGTTTAATAAATGTTTTTAGTTTTTAGTTCAATTATTGTAGCAAACAGTGAAAAATGGGTATAGTGATCTTGTGAAAAATGGTTTTTATTGGTTTTCTTCTTATATTCATATCCAAAACTTTTGTTCACAAACATAAGTTGATCAAGCTATTTTGTGTTTTAATGCATTATTTAGTAACAACCACATCTACTTTGTTTAGCAGACTTTTTTTAAAATATAGCATGTTTTTGATAATAAATATACACTGAAGTGACAAAAAGTCATGGATAACAATATGCAAATTTTCAGATGGCAGTAGCATCGCGTAGAACAGTCTATAAATGCGCAGTGCTTTTCGCAGAGCTTTCATTTCTGTTCAAGTTATTCATGTGAAGAGGTTTTGACGTGATGATGACAGCACGATGGGAATTAACAGACTTTTGAACGTGGAATGTTAGTTGGAGCTAGACGCATGGGTCATGCCATTTCGGAAATCGTTAGGGAATTCAACATTCCCAGATCCACTGTGTCAAGAGTGTGTGCTGAGAGTATGAAATTTCAGGCATAACATCCCACCATGGACAGCGCGGTGGTCGACCGCCTGCACTTTAACGACCGAGAGCGGCGACGTCTGCAAAGAGTCGTAAATTCTAACAGACAAGCAACACTGCGTCAAATAACCGCAGAAATCAATGTGGACGTACAAGGGACTTGTCTGTTAGAACTGTGCGGAGAAATTTTGGCATTCTTGTTCTATTCCAGCAGAAGACCGACTCAAGTGCCTTTACTGACAGAACGACATCGCTTGCAGCGACTCTCGTGGGCACGTGAGCATATCGGTTGGTCCCTAGATGAATGGAAAACCGTGGCCTGGTCCGATGAGTCACGATTTCAGTTGGTAAGAGCTAATGGTAGGGTTCGAGTGTGGCGCAGACCCCACGAAGCCATGGACCCAAACTGTCAGCAAGGCATCTGTTCAACTGGTGGTGGCTCCGTAATGGTGTGGGCTGTTTTTTTCATGGACTTGGTCCTCTGGTGCGACTGGACCGAACATTGACTGGAAATGCTTATGTTCAGCTACTTGGAGATCACTTGCAACCATTCATGGACTTCATGTACCCAAACAACGATGGATTTTTATGGATGACAATGCGCCATGTCACCGGGCCACAACTGTTCGCGATTGGTTTGAAGAACATTCTGGACAATTCTAACGAATGATCTGGTCACCTAGATCGCCCGACATGAATCCCATCGAGCATTTATGGGACATCATCGAGAGGTCTGTTCGTGCCCAAAATCCTGCACCATCAACGCTTTCACAATTATGGGCGTCTATTGAGACAGCATGGCTCAATATTCCTGCAGAAGACTTCCAACGACTTGTTGAGTCCAAGCCACGTCGAGTTACTGCACTTCGTCCGGACGAAAGGAGGGCCGACACGATATTAAGAGGTATCCCATGACTTTTGTCACTTCAGTGTAGTATAAATATTAAAAATAAAACAACTTTTAATTTTCTACCCATAAATCCCTATATCCTTTCTTTCATAAAAGTACCCATCCCCCTGTCTTGAAATCTGCCCATTGAGCGAACTTGACTTTGACCTATCATGTAGCTGTGTGCAAATGAAGAACAAAAACCTACATAGGCACTAGCAATACGTAATG